>JAMKCH010020029.1:0-66073 GCA_023653785.1 Ophioderma brevispina | reverse complement strand
TTTTTCTCGCTAAGAAGCATACCGTGTCTTTCACACCACGCCCGGGTTTCTCCGGACCGGCCTTGCTGCATGACGGTCCGAGAAACCCTGGTGCCCGTTCAGGGCGCTACAATGGTACCTTAAGCGTACCGAAGGGCCCGGAAAGACAAAACAGCTGTTCATCTCCACGGCCCCTCCAAATGTGCGGCACCGAAGGACACAGTTAGCCGCTGGTTTACCTCGACCATCCGAAGCGTACACCGAAACATCCCGATCGGTTGGTCGGCCCTTGGGCTAGGTCCCATGAGGTACGTGCTCACACCTCCTCCTTGTCATTTTACAACGGCTCCTCAATCCAGGATATCCATGATATAAATAGTTGGAGTTCCACACCACTTTTCAGAGAGTTATCTCGAGACGTTTCTGGTGCGGAGATGGGATGTTGCTACTGCAGCACTGTGTGCCAGTAGTAGGAGCGCAATCAAGAGCTCTAAGGTCGTCCTCGGTGCGAGACGGGGACCTGCTAGCGCTGGTGACTACCTCCCCGTACCTTCCACCGCCTGAGACTACTAGTGGGATACTGGTGCAAAAAAGTAAGGTCATGGAGGGTAGCTATCGAGATCGCAGTGTATTCCTCTCAACGTGAGGGGGATAACTAATCGATCGAACCTACCCTCCGCTACTTACGACCCTCCCCAATGTTTTTTTTCCACCCACAAGGTCTCGGAAGGTTGTGTTGTACACAATTTGGAGAAACAATTGGGATAGGACGACTCACCGCGCAAGGGCGGTGAGTTGCCCGAAAAATAGTGCGCGCTATCGGCGGACTATTTTCGCGGTATAGCGAAATTTTAATGTGGTATGAGGGTCTGGTCGGGCCCAAATGAGACATTTGTGCAAAAAGTAAGTCACGGAGGGTAGGAATCGATCGCTAGTGTATCCCCCTCTCACTTCTGATAGGGAAACTTCTAAAGCACTTAAAGTATTTTAGCCCAGAACCCACCTTTTAAATTGAATTTAAGTAATTACTATTTATTAACAAGTAGTTAAAATTTCACATTTATTGTAGTTAAAGTTCACAGTTTAATGTAACATGTCCATGTTTTGTTTGAAGAAACATCACAATGTTGTATTCCTTTGTGTCCTTTAGGTATACTTTCCGTCCCTATCACTGACAGGAGTTAATTGGGTTGGTTAACGTTTTCCATAGAAGACCATGTTTGTATTCTGGGTGATGAGATGGGTCTGGCAAGACATGTCAGGTAAGAGAGTGATTCACAAACATACTGCCAAAATGAACATTTTAAGGTCCTTTAGATGGGTTTTTTTCGGTGCCGGTTTTAGCCACCGACAACTCGGCCCTGGGACTAAACCGGTAGTACTGTTACCGGATACCAGTAGCAGGCCCTCATAGGAACCTGGCCTGACACAGTATAATACAGATCTCCTATGGTACTGTTTATACTTAATCACACAAATACAGAAAAATAGACAATTTTATTTATTCATCCCAGACTTTGGAAATGAGTGGTAAGTTTGACATGTCCTTTAATTCTAGTTGACTAATTAAAGTGCATTTCATGGTTTCAGCACCTTCTGTTTTATTCATGATCCACTAGCTATCCTTGAGAAAAGCTTATTCTCAAATTTGAGCTGATCCCGATCCCGCTGTTTTGTGTTATGACAATTGCTTGTTTCCTACGGTCCCATAGGCGACTGGGCTGTAATTCTGCGTTTACGGACAGAAAATCAAAATTGCGAATTTCTTACAGTACTGCTACCGAATTTTGCACGTAAGAGTGGGCACAACATGGATTACTAATTAAGGCTAACGATTCAGATGATATAAAATCTCAACATTTTTGTAGGTAAGTTGGGGGGACGAGGCTGTGGATTCATAAATGCCCCTTTAATAATACCCATAATCTTACATTTGACAATCTCTGAGTCTGTATTTTAACACTTCCTCTTACAAGTTCTGTCAGCCTAGGGTATTCTATTCCAACACACATCCCTTTTGCTTCTGGTTTGCCGGAACTACCATGTGACATAATTCCAGAGGTTGTATGTTGGCTAACACTATAACACTAGAGTGTGGTCCTATACAGGGGAGAAAAAACATGAATATTTCAGATCATTTTGGCCGATTTTGACAAATTGGTGTCAAAATGCTCAGGGGATAACGCTGCATCAAATAAGAGTTAGGACAAAATGATCTTAAACTCAATTTATAGCCCACCCCTAATGACACTGCCTTTGTAAACCACAGCTAATAATGGCTTAACAGCTAGACAAGCAAATTCTGGGGTTAATTATCAAGGGGTGGAAATCTTCTCTTTTTAGGATTTTATTTTGAAATTATGTTAGTGCCAAAATTAAGCTTTTTTCTTTGATTGTCACCTGTTTTTGATTTTTACTCCTTTTCCTCTTTTTTTCCCCCTGTTTCCTCTTTTTATGTCCATGGCCTCTCACCCCCCTGTTATCTATATTTGCAATGGATTTTTTCAAAGGCATCCCTTTAGTGCATGTTAAAGGTATTTTGTGATCCTAGTACCTCAGTTTTCGTTTATGGTTCAATAGATATCCCTGATAACATGTTATTTCCAAAAATTTATTGCTCATTCCGACAAGTTTTTGGGTGGATGTTTTGGTGCAATGGTTGTATCACGGTCCCCTTATGCCACTGTGTTGTAATTTACTGTCATTTATGGACAGCCAAATACAAAATCACAAATTTCTTCCAGAGAGCATCAAATTGTGCACGTAAGAATTATGCACTAGATATACAGGCCCCCCCCAAAAAAAAAAAAAATTTTTTTGTTTTTTTTTTGGTTTTCCAGATGATATAAAAATCCAAACTTCTTTTAGGTAAGGGGGGGGGGTGAGGGCGAGGCTGTGGTTGATCATGAAATGCCCCATTATAGCAACACACACCCTTGGATTAATATGGTCATTTATTGTCAGCCTAGATCCCAAAAGAGAGACATCAGAAATATTATGAACCTAACAAAAAATGCCCCGGCCCTTGGGTACCCGGGGATGGCCGGGACTTGCACACGAGGTGTGTTTTTGAAATGTTAAACTCCCCGGCCAAGTCTCGGCCCTGTGGGGCAACATTTTTATGTCAAACCACGGCCAAGTCCCGACCCCTGCTAGCCGGGCAAAAGCGTCAAAATGCGTCAAACCCGATTGTGCGATTCATTTCCGGGTTTATAGAGGTCAGCTTTTCTGAAGAGGGGTACAGTAGAAACTTGCGCTTCCGTTTGTCCCGACCCAAAATCACAGCTTTTTTTGACACCCAGGCAAAAAAAGGATCAACTCCCCGGCTATCAGGTAGTACAAGTCCCGGCCATCCCCGGGTACCCAGGGGCTGGGGCATTTTTTGATATTAACTTGTGCATTATTTTGTTCCCAAGTTGACTAAGAAGTTGGTCAGTTGGCACAGGTGTTAACTATAAGCAAAACCAAGCTATTTGACTCAAGAAAATTTTGTTTATTTACTTTGACATTTTAGACCATTTCACTACTGGTATATTTGTTTGGTTCTGGAGATAGTGCCGGTCCGTTCTTGATTTTGTCACCATTGTCCGTCATGGGAAATTGGAAGGATGAATTGCAAAGGTAAGTTGGGACTATGATGGTTTCTTGCAAGCTTGATTTTCTGCTTTAAGTCAGTTGAGGACTTCAGGAAAGACCAAGATGCAGAAGATTATTTAGACATATTTCATATATTGCATTGCACTGTACTCTCTGTACTTATCCATATCAGTAGAAGCAGTGCAGAGGATGATAAACCAATTCCATATTGCAGTGCATAATATTGTACTCAAACTGCGGCTATACGGCTGGATTCTTACTCGCGCAGTAGCCAATACAGCAGCTACACCATGTCTACTGCAGCAGATACTGCACAGTACTTACTGGGCTAGTTGCGATGCAGTAGCACTGCAAGATAGAGCTTCCAAAGTACACAGTTATTATATAGTTGAGTAATAATTTCTTGGCCATGGCTCACGTGTGTGTTGCTTGTTGCGTGAACTGTGTCTGTGTGCAACGCAGTGGTGCGCCATTTCAGCGGGGAACGTGTGCAACACAGTGGTGCGCCATTTTGGCGGGGAAGGTGTGCAACACAGTGGTGCGCCATTTTGGCGGGGAAGCAGGCGCACTAAGTAAGTTGGCCAAGAAATTTATTACTCCAACTATAGGAATACAGTGATGATGTCTCCTCTACAGTACTTACTCTAATGGCTACCCTAGCTGTAGTTGTCCAGTAGGTGGATATCGTGTATGTGGACAGTACTGGAGTAGACACGCAGCTACTTCACATCTATCTGCAGTTACTATGCTGCCATCTGGATAGCAGACAATATGAGGGCACTATACACTCGTTCTCTGTTTGGCATTTTTTGCTACCACTTGCAGTAAAATCTGGCTATGGGGTTCAGGGAAGCGGCTATTAGCGATTGGGCCATGGGCTTTTAACACAGTTGGTGCTAAAATATCATTCTGCACTGGTTATTCGTTTATGTTACAATTGGATGGCATATGTGAAAAATAGTTGTGAAAAGTTTGTATAACTGGATGGAATTAGATTATATGTCTTAATTCTCCATGGATGTGTCTGTGTGTGTGTGTGGGGGGGGGGTATTGGCAATACAGTTTTGACAATTGAATTGGATTCAACTAACTACTTCCTGTGCATATTTTGCAAAATTTCATAGCAGGAAAATATGATTTTCTTGAAATCTAGTTTTGCATGTCTTTCTATGGGAAAAGGTATATAGAGGGGCACTATAACATAGAAATCATGACCATTGTAGGCCTTATATGGAAAAATTGCCACAATGTTTTTTTTCTATCTTTGCAGAGGTAATAGCTTTTGCATGTCCTTACTTACATCAGTTGTCAAAATTGTGTCGCCACAGCTTAAAATTGTTTTAAAATAAGAGACAATTTGCTTGGGTCTAACAGCTGTGAAGTATAACTGGAATATCTATTCGCCAGCGAAGTGTTACGCAACAGTGACACGGGTCACGCCGACTTCCTTAGCACTGGATCATGCCGACTGCATAGCAACTGATCCAGTAAGTCCGAAACAAGGTGCATTTGTTGGTTCATTTTAAGACACGCCGACGTTGTTTTACTGTCCAAAACGAAAACTTGTTGTGTATTAGTGTCTGGATATCTCAAATTTTCCTCCGATTTATATCCCACAATCTTCCAAGTTGGAAAAATTTGATCGAAAAATGTTGTAAACAAACCCCGCCGCCCTGCAGTATCAACCATGCAGTCCACGTGCATCATACGGCCATGTTCTTTGTGTGGCAGGGATGCGCGAATTTCAGTATGGCGTGCTATGATTGGTTAACTGGGGTTCTTGTGGCCTCAGCCAGCGAATCGTGATTGACGTTGTGTGCGGCTAGGCTTCATCATAAAATTTTTGTACTGTATATTTTCACGAAATTGTGTACCTCAAAAAAAATTTCTTTCAACTAAAAATATACAGATTTTCATAATTCAGTTTTATCAGTATATCAAGTAGACGTGAGAAAAAAATAATAAAAGAGAGAGAGTGTGTGTGGAGAATGTGGCATGAATAAATGTTTATGCTGTGAAAATAAGACCAGACTCTGATACAAAACCAGGCAGTTACTGGGTAGCCGAGATACTTCTTATGCGTGATACGGTTGCTGTGCCAACGGGTGGCCGTGACCTGGTTGAACGTTAGATTACTTCGACGGCGTAATTAAAATGTGGGTTGGTTATGCATAACATTTCAACTATGTTCATTTGGCTATTCTATTTTTCTAATCTATCTATATTTTACTCTAGGGTTGCCACCGAGCCTGGAAGTGGTGTTTATGTGGGGACAAGGAAAGGCGGGAGGAAGTAAGGCAGGCTGTGGAGCTCGGACACCTGGAATGTACTACTAACAACATACGAGTAAGTGTGGCCCAGCTCCAAAGGAAAGAAAATTAGTAGATGATATGAATGTCCGCCTATAATCAAGATTCCATTTGAAAGCTTTCCTGGGTTCGTGGCCGACTTGAAATTTCAAAGTGTGGTAATTTCAGCCTATATGTAATGGCCAGTTTCTTCATATCATTGATAGTCTGTTTGTCACAAGTAAATTCATGTGGGCAACCAGTGCAAAAATTTGTTATTGGAAGAAATGCATTGTGGGAAGAACACTATACTCCTTCTAAGCATCCCCTAAATTGCGCGAAATAAAGCTACCATTTTCTGTAAATAGGACTTAAACTAAAATTAATATGTGATGGTTTTTCAAGCTGGAATACAAAACCTCCTATGGTTTCACATTGATTCCCAAGTTTAGTTGAAGGATAAAAACCACAAAAACTTGTTGATCCAAAGTAAACTCTGGTCTTACACCAGCCACCTTGACTTTCTTATCTGGAACATGTTTCACTAAGCATTTTCTGTTGCAATGTCGGGGATTAATTTATAATCCTGTTATTTAGTCTCCCATCTTCATTGTTTCATAATTTGGTGAAAATGGTTTTACCAAAAGCATGCTGAAGAATACATGGTCTAGGTAAATGCATGCATCTCTGTGTGGCTCAAAATGACCCAACGATTTTTTAAGTCTCTCGGAAAAATAGGCATAACTCTTCTTGAAGTCCAAATGACACCAAAATAAACGTTGTCTGAAAGCATGTTTTATCCCTCTTCATATCAAATCAAAACAATTGAGCAGAAATAATTCTTAACTATTTTAAGTATTTTATTTTGATGTAGGGCTTATTGACCCATCACTGTGTACTCTGTTCGCTCCCAAAAGGTATGTTCACTGACCCTTTCCCATGTTGCTTACTATGACAAAAACACATCATGACGAGGCTATTTTTAAAGCATTGAAAGACCACTATCAGTGATTCACCAGGAAAGAGTTAAACTATTGAAATTGCAGGAATAGCTATTCAATGAAAAGAAGTCTGTAGAATATCACAGTTACCTTTTCCAAGTGAATATGGCCAGAAAAGAAGAAAACGTTGGTCTTCGAAGATTCCGTACGGACAGTAATGACTAAAATATCGATTTTTGTGCTATTCGGTTGCTTCTGGTATTATCATTTGCAGGTTATACAATTTCACATACAATTTCACTCGGAAATAAAAATTTGCCCCGCTAGAACCCTGTTGCACACATACGAGATGTTTTGTGTTGTGGCCACCATTTGTATCACAATAAACACGTCTTATTGTGGATAGGGGAAAAGAGGGTGATTTCTGTTGACGAAGTGATATATCTTGGAATTTCATTCTTGGCTTCTGTGGACCGTGCTAGTCGGTCTCCAGGGTGAGTGATTTCTTTCATAAATACATTCGCTGAAGTAATACGAGAGAAAAGAATCTTCAATGCGGGGAATCTTGTCCGCAGGTTATAGATCAGAGTACTGGGGATTCCTTTTAAGCCCAATTGAAGAAAAAACACAAATCTCTATCGTGAGTGGCAAACTGACATATTTATTAATATTTCTTTAGGCACGGTAGCCCTTATGCACTGTTTTCCAAGGAGGCCTGCAGTTACAAGTTAAATAAGGATGAATGTACATAATATTAACATGATAATTAGCATACATGTATATGAGGAAAATTCCACGGTGATGTCCCACTTTGTAACGTCCATGCCGCATTTTCTTATATCTTGTTAATTAACTGGAGTTTTCTAGAAGTATTATGCTCTAATCAAACAATAGGAGCTGCACTAATAAGCACAGAACTCTAAATATCAATTAGGAATGAGCAAGTGTTGCAAATTCAACACGTATAACATCCATGACGTTTCCACAAATGTAACGTCATGACACTCATTTTGATGTGTTTCTATACTATAGTAAGGTGTTATCCCTTATTTGTATTTAAAGTTAGATACTGTGTTTGTTTGTGCGGTTACATGGACAATGAAGCTTAAGGTTGCAACTTCAGAGAGCTGAAAAATACTTGTCTATCCTCGTAGCGTCCATGACATTCACTTCTAAAGCTCATTTCTTTTTAATCAGTTTGGAGTTCCTTAGAAATTTCCATTCTCATGTTAAACATTAGAGTGTCCACTAACATTACCACACAAATAAAATTAACATCCAACGCTGTCTGGTTTTATTGGAATACCTTTTGAAAATAGGAGGTGGGGTAAAAAGGTACTCCATGACGGTGGAATTGCCCATATAACAATGAAAATTAGACAGGTTTTACAAACAGTCTCTTTGACTGGCCAAAACTGTTTGTTAACATTACTTTCCAACATCTGCAGGAAAGCTATTCCCAATTTTGGTAACACCATGGATGGAAAATTTCATGTAGCTTCCACATGCATTGCTTCCATGAGGTTTTTTGTACAGGTAACTTGATTTGAATCGTTATTGATGAAACATGGCTACATTGACAGTACTGATCACAACTTGCATTTGAATGTTTCATCTCTAACGATTCCATGACTACCTCAAAACTTTTCCAATGGAAGCAATGCATTGTGGGAACTACTGAGATCTTCTGCTTGGAAAAATCCTATTATCTGCTGTGATGGTCCAAATTGCAATTGGTTTGTAAATGAGTAAAATTTTGTTGACTCATATTCCTTTTGATGAATTCATTAGTATGATATTAGGACCATATCTTTTGAGACTTTTAATTGTCATACATTTTGGTTAAGCAACCTGTCATTACATTTTGTGTCCATTTCAAAGCAACCCCATTTCCTTAATTGGTGTACACTGCATGTAAGCTTAGTTCAAGTGTACAACCCATCTGACAGAAGTATTTTTCTTCCCCTTTAAGGTCTTATCAACCAAAAAGGCCAATCTGATAAGGGAAAGGGGCCCATCATTATATTCTATGCCTATAGAGATGTGAAGCTGTAACCAACAAATTTGAGGTTAGATTTTATTTTGACAGTTGATTTTTGTCGTTAACGCGTTTGAAATCAAAGCTCAAAGCGTGTACAGTCAGGGGTTAATGGGGCAGAACTAACGGGTAAAATAAACGTCACACGCCCTGCATGTATTTCTGGGGGGCAGAGTTATTACTCTTGTTTGTACTAAATCCCCAAGGAGAATTGCAGGACACCAACAAATGAAATCTGTAGCCACAATGGCTGCCCCTGCAGTCATCTATCTTGACTTTCTTCTTCATTTCTTGTGTACGACCAGAGCGTTTTGAGGATGTTTAACAGCCCTTAATATCTCTATATAGCAGCCAAGTATTAACAATAGCAACACAGTTTAGACCAATGAACCAAGCAGTCGAAAAATACATTCCTGTTAGCAATGGCCTTGAAAATAATCGACTTGAAGAGGTTGTATTGTAAGGCCTTTGTGAATGACCAACAACGTTACACGATTTTCTTTGGTTGTATATTTTTTAATTAAAGCTAATGGGATGCCATGCAAACAATGGGAGTTATCATATAATTTGAAAATTTTTCTCCCTGCTAAAACAGAAGAACCAACACCCGTGTCACTGCAAGAACCCATGTCAGTAAAATTGCAATCTTGACGGATTTAACCGGCTAAATTTCTTAACAGAGTATGAAATTTATGTTAGCCAGTCTGTCAATGCTATTCTGGTTATAAAAAAATACCGAAGCTTCGCTTGATGTAATTGCCATTGCCGGCCTATTCTGCAAGTAATTCCCAAAAAACTAACCCCAGCTTTCAGCTTGCATGGGAAAGTGTTCACCAAAGTATATCAGGCAGATATGCCATGATTAGCATGTAGATGCCCATGAAGTAGATCAGACATGGCCAGATTACTAAGAAGTAGATCTTGGACTTTGTTTGTATCGTTTGTGTCTCAACAACAAAACAAAAACAGTTCCCTGAGCGCACTTACGCCAGACCCACATAAAAACCTAGCCAAGGCTTTGTTGACATTAGTCTATAACCACAGTGATATAGGGTGATCGGTCTTCAAGAGCATTGCATGTATGTCATCAGAAACAGAACATTCCATATTTCTTTTTGGCTTGCATGCAATTGTGTTTTACTAGGGAGATTGAAGAAGGTATCTCTGCTTATCCCAATTAGAGGGTTGCCTGAATTTTTAAGAAATTTTATAGAAGCATGCTTTGATATTAATAATTGTTGTCATTGTTGCAGATACATCAAGTTGGTCATTTGGAGTTGTCTTTAAATATCTCACAGTCTAGCTTGGTGAGTTTCATTTCCACTGAGCGTCCAGGTCCTGCTTTCTAAGTTTAGGCAATACCTTGAAGTTAATTCAGTATTAAGGTTATGATATAATATAATCCAACGTATCCCGGTCATACTACTTACGAAACCATGAAACAAATTATTGTTCACATTGTGCAGTTTTGAGTTGTAGCCCAAAGAAAGTAAAGATAGTTTCAATTTAACCAGGAAAAGAAATAAATGAATTGCAGTTTCGCCAAATTATTTGTTTGAAGGCGTATCACATCTAGATTTACCCCGTTGGAATAAAGAAGCTTGCACTCAAGGAGCTGTTTTTGGGCTAATGACAAGAAAGGTTAGATTTGCTAATTTAGAAAATAGCATCGCATCCAGTTTCTCCAAGTAATTCCCATCAAGGAGAAGATGATTAAGATTAAGCAAGGCGTAAAATAATCCTTTGCTCATTTAAAACCAGTTTATTGTCAAGATTAATACCAAATTTCTCAACTCGTACAAATCATTAAAGACAGGGTGTGAAGGGTAACCAGGTGATTGCTGGAGAGATCCAAATCAGTCAAGCTTTGAAGCTGTCAACAAACAAACTTTATTGTCTCTATTGATATCAGTGCAGAGACAGTCTTTGTAATTTTGCAAACTTTGAAAACTATCAAACAAGAATGATCTGAATGGTGTTGTCGTGAGATCTAAAGTGGTCATTTCAGCAGGATAAAACATCAGCACTTCTGACTTTTCTGGAGTTATTTCTAGGCAATGAAAGACCACTTCCCTCTTACCAAGAGTAGCATTACAATTTATGGGAAAATTGAAGGTGCATGTCTCTGGATGTGTGTTGGTAACTTTCCCAAAGGTACACGATACATAATTATCATACCCGTGATATCGATTCCTGATGCCTGACTCGCCTGATTTTATTGCCCTGAACTGTGGACACCTAGTTGTTGTATTCAGTGCTGAAATACTTTGATTAGAGACTGGAATTACCTTGCAGATGTATCTGGAGGCTGATTTGCAGCAAAGTATGTTGATGGTTCACCCCCCCCCCCCCCCACCCCCCATTGTCCATCATCATCAAGTATCTGTTGTACAGTGAAAAGGGCTTCCTTAATTGCTCAACGTAAAGGGAAAAAATGTCTCTGCAGTGGCATGTATATGAGGTATTTCAATGAATGTGAAGTCAAAAGAAGAAGTAAATGACAGGCTGCAGGTCTGAGATGGACTCCCTTGAAATAGCAAGGCTCCTGTACTGCTATTGCCATTGACAACACAAGATGTTGAGTGGTTCCACTGATGTTCCATAGAGGTTCCACTGTATAACACTTGACATACACTTAATCAGGAAAATTTCTATGGAAAGGTAAATGGTGCTATGTATGATTGACAGTTTGAGGAGTAAACTTGGGAACTAGTTTCAGCAATGTGCAGTAGTTAAAAAAAAAATCAATTGTGGCTAGAAGTTCTGACCAGTATTGTTACAGGACTATTCCAGTGTTTGATGGTGGCAGTTAGAGTGCAGGGCTAGTATGAGTGCCTCTGGTAGCTAGGAGGAAATCTCACTCTGAGACCTCAGCATTGCAAATAAATGTGGGTGTCTTGAGATAGCTATGTATAGTTGTCTTGATGTGAAAGTATTGGACGGAATGTCTGTAGAAATGAAAAGACTCAACGGAAGCAAGCCACACCTTAAGGAGAAATGTCTTAACATGAATGCAGAACAGTATCAACTGTGAGAAGAAAGCCATGGCCAGAGCAGATGAGTGATAAAAGTACAAGTCCACCAATTGAAATAATGACAGCGAACCCTTTTTGGTAGAATAAAATGTGTGTCTGTTATGTATGTGGTATATATTCACATACCTGACAAATGTAGATTTGGTAATATCAGCAATTTACACAGAGGGTGTTTTGAAGCATTAAAGTGAATTGGAAATATCCATCATTTGTATTCTTATTACATTGTAAAAAAGGCTTGATTATTATCAAGGATTTAAAAGGGTAGCCATGAAGATCCATTATTAAACAACTGTATCAGTTGGCCATCTTTTAGGATCACATGATGTTATTGAGCACAATCTTTGTGGTAAGCTAACACCAATATTGTTCAGCGATATGAAATGAAAAGAAACAGAACGCAACCACTCCGCCAGAAATGTAATCTGCTGGAGACACGTGAATGTGGCATTAAACAGAAACATAATGTGAGGTTGGTATTAGTGTGAAAGACTTTCTCCTGCTGATGAAACTAGTGTAATCAACTGTCAAATTGAAGTGAGTTTTGATATTTAGCTACTTGACTCTGTTTCGCTTACTTATATCAAAGTAGCGTGATATCATTTACATTTTTTAATGACTTTTAATGGTTTGTATAATATGGTGTATATTGATCAGATATATTTAAAGTCACTGGGTGTTTATTGATTTGGCTTAGGACATGTAGCAAATTTTCTAGAAGGATAAGGCCATTAGATTTGAAAGCCAGTGGGAACGAGTGGCATATTAAGACTTCATTGATTTTGAAATTGTTGAAGCAGTTCATATTTGTAATGCTAGAGGGAACATATTGATCAAAAATGATAAAGGCCCTTCCACTGTCAATTTAAATTATGCTGGGTTAAATTTATGGACAGCAATAGAGTGTTCAGTGCCTTAATGCTTATATGCTCTAATGATGTCTTCAAGTGAAAAGTAGCGTCATCAGAGGGAAATGAAGGATTCTGATCCGGCAGTTGGTCCTTAGTCAATATCACACACTGAGACTGCACCATCACTTATTGCTGTAAAGAGGAAGAGCATTGTTACAAGCAATTGGCCAAAACTTAGAAATTCCTTTTTGTCAGAATGAGTGGATCTTAAAGGGACACAATGCCATGAAAAAATATTCAGACAAAATGAAATGGATCTTTACTGAATCATTTCACAAATTTGAAAACAATTTGGGTGTGTACATTATGTAAAAAAGGAGGAGTAAATTCAGAGCTCCTATGATGCCTTTACCATTAGTAGGCAAACTTTAAAAGGAAATTGATGGACACAGTATATCCAGTGGAGAGAACAAATATGTGCTGGTCATAGCTTTTATAATAGCCATTAATAATAATAATATAATTTGAATATTTTTTTAACGTGCGACATGGCCACGTAAACGTGCTCTAGGCGCTATGCGGCAGCCAAGAAAGGCGCCAGCACATCATGATACCGACAATTGCCTTATGGTTTCAATTGGGTGACCGTAGACTTGACCTGCTTTCCACTAGACATCCTTTACCCTCCACTTGTCATATCAGAAACAATTCATAGGCAGTAAAATCAGGTGTGAGGACCAGATTGCGACTCCCGCCATAGACCTAGCTGTGGGTCCAATCAATATTGGCCCCCATAGTTATATTCCAATGTTAAATAAAATACACTAAACACTTAAATTAACATATTACTATTAAACAGCAATGAAATACAATATTTTGAGAAGAATTATTGTAATTTTTGTACCCGCGATGACCTTCAACTATTTTAAGCCTACTGTTTTAAAAGTAATTGGCTTAGATATAGCCACACTTAGGGTTAGAGGAACAGGTCTATACACCTTTCATTAATTAGTCCGTATATCCATGGAGTTATTATAACTCCATGGTATATCAAGCCATAAAATTACCCCTGTAATTTAACCCCCATCTCAAATGCTCAACGGATGACAAGTTGGCATCATCGTGATTTGTTATCAAGCAGATCAATGGTGTGTAGGAAACCATCAAAACATTTTTATGCAGACTCTTGGAAGGTCATATATATGCAAGGCACTACACTATGAGTTACATATGCTCATCTACCAAGGTCAGTCAGTGGGTTGTACTTCTACATGCATTGACATGAACTACCTTGTGATCTGGGTATCCATGTATCATACCCAAAAAACCAAGGGTGTATTTTCTAAAAATACATTGATGAATGAAAGGCTGCTGAAATGTGCCAAGGGATTGAGATTTTACAAGCTCATAGTGACGATGGGTCTAATGCTGGACTACTTGGTCGCTCTTAAATGTTGCATTTTGTATTTAAGTTGCTGTGTTTCTTCTTAAGTGTACCTACTCACCTGATATGAATTTGTGTGCTGTATAATTTTTGGTAGTAGGCTGCCTGTGGCTAGAAAGCTCAATCTGAACATGGCTAAGGGGGACTATTACCAGTGTCTTCCCGCTTGATACTTCTTTCGAATGTATTGCATTGTCGTGGCCCTAAGTTTGTAAGTTCGCATTATAAAATGAGATAGAAGCTGAGTGTAAACTTGCAGTAGCATTTCAAATTGCAAAGATGCACTTGACTTAATATGCAGAGGGTGTTTTGAATCAATCCCATAATGCAAGGTCAAAATAAGCAAGGTCAACTCTGAATCTACAAATGATAGCTCTATTATGATAAGCATTCAGTTTAACTGAATTAAAATGAGTTTCTGCTGGTCATAATTTTGCATCTGGGGACTACTCTTAATTCTGTCAAAATTTTTCTCTTGAGTATAAAGTTTGACTTTAATTTTATGAAAAAAAATCTTGTTATGTCTCTTTAAATGTACAGTGTACATTGTACTAAGATGGAACATCTATGTACTGGTTTTAATGTGGAAAGCGCCTAGATGATTACAGAAACAATTTATTCTGGTTTAAAGTAAAAAAGGTTTGAAAGGTTACATATTACTGGGAATGGGTTTGGTGGATTAGTTTTCAAGCTATCTACCATAATATTAACATTGTTGCTGTTCACTCAATTTTGGTAAGCGTGCATGATGCTGGTGATACAATACAGGTTGTGCCATTGTGTAACATCAGTGGTAACCGTTTTCCGTGTACCATTAGAAGTAATGAGAGCAGAGATGTGGTCACACTCCAGGGCAATCCGCTATCACGCCTGTAGTGGGCAAGTTGCTGCTGCTTCTAATGGCAGCACAGCTCTCACAGTACCTAATGCAGCACCACAAGTTTATGAACCTTTTGTTGTTGATATCGAGCAACTTCCCAAAAAATCGGATATCTGTATAATGAGTCACTTAAGATTCACATGGGACAGAGCAAAGACTGCAGTGTTGTTTGGCTGCACAGGAAATTTCTGCAGGTCCTGCAGGACAATGCCAGTGTACTGACCAAAGGATTGTCAGGAACAGAATCGACAAAGACTTGTGCTGAGTGGAATTCAAATATCACCAATTCCACTGTGAAAGGGGCTCAAGATAATGTGAACCAAAATACGATGATCACATTCATCATGGTGACTGCATTTTGAATTTCCGCTAAATTGTAGTGCTCCGTGCTAGAGGGAGAATTGTTTTTCATTGTCCAGCAAACAATAGCCGGCAAACACAGAAAAGGTATTAATTGTTTATTTGATGTATTAATCTTATGTAGTCGTAGAATGACAAAATGTAATCAAAGCCTTCAAAGACTTGAATAGTAGAAATTTCCTTAACCTTGGCAACAACATTTGGTATCGATAGAAGCAGGAGTGTTTCTTGGTTTGCCAAATTGATGAAGTTGTATCTTTCAAATATAAGCTGGTTACTCTTGATGAAGATGTATTCATGGGTCTGCTCCAACTTAATAATTTACATTTGGAGTTTTAACAAGTTGTCACATTGGAGTATTGTTTCTGATTTAAAAAAGATGACATATTATCTCTAAGTAAACATAGGATTAGTTCATTGCAAAGAGGGTTATTCCATGGGCTGAAAGATCTCACCTTGTTCAATGTGAATAACAATGGACCTGGTCACATTACAACCAAATGTATTTGATATATTAAATAGATTCAGGGAAATTATGCTAGCCTACTTTCTGAAAAACAATAGGGGGGCCTGGTAGACTCCCTATGGGCTCTGTTCATGGTTTACCAAATGTGAGTTTCCTCCATCTTGATCAAAACCAGTTAATGTGCTGAAAGCCAATCTGTTTATTTGGACTATATGACCTGAGAGGACTTTAATTATCACATAATAAATTGGTGAAATTGAAGTGGTTTGCTTTCGAGATTCAAAGCTAATTTGCAGAATCTTTATTGTTCAAACCAAACTGCCAGGTTGGAACCTGGAAATTTTAACAGTGTGATTCACCTGAAAAACCTCTCTTTGTTTGCCAATCAGCTGACCATGTTAGATGGTGATATTCAGTAAATCTTCCAAGTCTTATTTTCCGTGACCTATCTAAAACAGAATTTCAGAAATTGTAAATTTGAAGAACACACCACTTTACATTGTCTTCTCTCAAAGGTAACAAATTGACAAGACTTAGCAGAAATGCCTTTTAAACCTTGCCTTAGTTTAAGAATGTATGTGACCAAACAAGAGATATGTGATGTTACGTCCGCGTAAAACTAATGCAGTGCGGCATGGGACAGATCGCCTTTCCTTACATGAATAGGTATGCCTTTAGATAAAGGGCGAGAGACAGACCATTCGCGAATTATAATAGTCCTCTGGAGGTTTGTTGAGCTTGCTAGTTTCTGACCATGTCGAGACGCAGGCGAGACATGTCAGAACTAGCAAGCGAAACGCACCTCCAGAGGACAATTATATACGCGAAGATGGTCTGTTTTGAGCCGTTTATCTTGCATATCCGTCGTGCAAAGAAGGAAATGCGATTTTTTTCTAATATTCGTACCATTTTGAATACCACAGTTTCTAATTTTATGGTAAAGGAAAAACATAGGCCTAACTATTTTCTTAAAATAGAAACCACTAATGTCCTCGCTACATTCGCATGTGTACGAGTCTATCAGCCAGTAAATAGACCAGCGGGTAATCTACGGTACTTCAGTCTTGGGCATTCACTGTATGTATTGTGTTGAATACGAAAGACCAAGAGTAATCTAGTGGAGGTATTCAGTCTTGAGCTTCACTTGTATGTATTGTGTTGAATACTAGAGCCCAATCCAATCGAAAACATTACGTCCAGTATGTACCATATAGGACACTACTTCAGGAATTTGTATCATAAAGAGTAGAGACGTAAAAGCAAAAGTAAAAGGAGTATTCGTTAAAATACGCTTGCAGCTACATGACTTAATTAACTGGCGTGAAGCTTGACGTGTGTTTTTAATATAAACAAATTAGCATCTCTTTTTATCATAACATTATATATTTAGCATATGCAAAGTCCACCGGTCATTGTTTGTATCCCTTTTAATTTTAAAAAAAAATCATTTATATTCATTTATTTTGATTAAAAAAATATTAACAGTATCGCTTCTCTGGAATTCACCTTTGACCCCCCCCATTCTGTAACAAAACAAATTCTTATATTTTGATAGAGTACTGCTTGCGGCGCCACACAAATAACAGTATCGCTGTGGCATTTAGCCTGAAGAACTTTATGTTGTCTCGGACAATGGCTTTGATAGAAGCAGATGTTACAATCACGGCAGGTGTCCATAAAGTGATTATAATTTAAATAATTCCTCCCCCCTAAACAATGGTAGACGGTGTTTCTACACCAATCCTATTGTGGGTATCTTTGTTTGTACTGCCATTATTTTTGCGGAGACAAGGCCTGCCTGTTCCGCAAAATAATGGGCCAGTACAACAAAAGAGATGCAATAGATAACGATGAAAGGAAAATAGGGCTAGGACGTATATTGTCAGATAGGCATGTGATGGTTGTAATGTGGATTAGTGGCCATAAATGCACTCATTGGAAATGTTTTTGGGGGTTCTCGTGTACAGACACATAACAAACTAAAAAACTTCCAAGTCAAGATCATTTCTAAGCAAACCTGGCAAGATCTGATATAATCATGGGCTTATACATGGATAATCGTGGCAGCTGCTGATATCTATTTTGGCGAATATTTTCCTTGCAAAGCTGGAACGATGCGTTTCTGGCATACCTGCCGGAATTGCCGCAGCATTGTCAATGATTTCCAGTGAAGCTTCGTGGTCTTGTAACACTGGACTTGTCTGGAACAGGTTCGTTAACAATATGCTTACATTTTCTACCAAAGAATTCAGAAAACCGAGCAGCAGTTAAGCAGGTATTAACTGGATTTTGGCATTAACAATGGGTATTATTCCCTCTTATTTTAGCTGGGGCAAATGATAGGTTCTATGTTAATTCCGGTGTATGGTCTCCCTTTGGCAACTAATCGAATTGCGCAAATCCGAAGAAATCATTGCACCTCTAGTCATTGATGACATTCTTTACCTCAAAGATGTTTCCAGGTCATTTTTCCAAGGCTATGCTAGTGGTATGTTTTTCTCATCAGCGTATTCCTTGGATCTTAACAGTGTGCTACTGGTTTATACTCGGCGGTTTTACATAGAAAAATGAGAACCTTAAGAAGTCGGTCCAAAGTCAGCTGGTCATACACCAGAATGAAAGGATCAGTTGAAACTGACTCTTAAGGTAGCTGCTATAGTTGCCACAGATTTCTTCTGTGGTGCCCTGTAATATTCTAGGCATTTTAGTGCAAAACAATAACTTTGTCTCCGTCGTATTGCTTGGAGGTTCCTTTGTTTTGCCCAGCAAATCTGCCAAGTAATCCGTACTTGTACACAATTGCAGACATCATGCCAAATATCACAAATCATGGGAGAGTCTGAAATCACATTACGGGTGTAATCGCAACAATGATGAACTCAACTTGAGAGTATGGTATGAATTCAGCATTCTGCCACCACATCCTTGAAAATGCAGTTTTTTCTCGGATGAGGATGCAAAATTCACAGGGTGTTGGCACAATGATTAAATCTTTCTGGGAGTATTTTCAGTGGCACATGGACTTGTAATTCATTAATGAAATACTGGGTGATCTTTTTTTACCTTCTTTTTTTTTGATTTTCTTTTTTTTCTTTTTCGTATCAAAAGGTACACATGTCGGTTGCGACAAACACCTCTTTGGTGTTTGCAAGCAGTGAAAATATGTTATCGATACCAGGGTGTGACAATTACTTGCTGACTCCTGAGTTACAGACAGTTAGGATGAAATTGTACCCTTTCAATAAGCAATTGGTTTGTTAGAGCAGAGATAAGTCAATGACTTTTGGAAAAGAAGAATCAGTTTACCAACCAATGTGTTACATTTAGACATTTTACAACATTTAAAACAAATTCTGAGCGATACAACCCAACCATGAAAAAATTGGTAAGGAGGTGCCGACGCGTGGAATCAAACCCATGACCCCTTGATCTCTAGACAGACACCCTAACCATAGACCACCCAGCCGCCTGCTGCCATGAATGACAGTGAACTGAGGTTAGTGGTTCGATTCCGGTCAGCACATCCTTGGATTAAAGGTTTGTAAAAATGCTTAATTTGACGCATCACATGTGCATATAAAATATATTATATATATTCCAACATTGAACAAATGTTTAACAACAATTTAGACAGTCCAAATAGAATGAATGCTGCCTGAACCCAACCACTAATTGCAACAGAAGCAATTCCAACAGAATTGTATTGCGAATACCTTGAAAAAAAACATATCAAAATCTACTAAAATCAAAGAAGTGGGAACATATATTGTTAAAGGGTAAGGTAGACAGGGGTCAAATATGAAAAAGTATCAAACGCGTCGAAAAGTATGCCAACGTGTTCGTTACATTTCAAGAATTAAAAACCAGGTATGTTTTGTCAGATCTGCAGGGTGTGGTAGTGCAATAGTTAGGAGTCTAAATAGGTTCAAGGTCACAATGGGGGTCTCTTTTCAGTATATCCGTTCATTATAAAATGGTGTCAAATTGTTCGTCTAATGGTACAGAACCCGGAAAATATACTGGTTGCACACCATCTATAATATTCGTTGCATAATTGGAATGCAAAATGTGACTGGGGCTCCAGGTCTATGGTAGGTCACTAGTCAGAGCTCTGTAATTGTATATAGAAAGTTCAAACAAAGAATCTATTTTACATTTACTATCTAGTGGGAAAAATTTAACAGTTTATCACCAGTCGACAAAATCGAACCATTTCTAGGAATTACCCCAGGATGACCTTGAACTGTGTAAGCCTATTTACTAAAAACGATAACGCGTACGATAGGGCAAACTTACCTTTTTTTAAACTTAGGAGTAGCCCAATAAATTGGTACATCATTTAAATCAATTCGAACAATTCTAATTTTTTACCCCTGTACAAACGTTGCCCCATTATTTATACATGTTTCCACTAGGTGATTGGGTAGCTTTTAACTATATTATTTTTGGATCATTCAGAGTAGTTAAACGAAAATTGTTTCGTTGCAATTTGGGGGGTCAAATCATACAATATTGGAATTAATTTTGAGATTTGTTCAAAAACGGTTTGTGTTGAAATAAAAAATGAGGGGGGAGATTTTTGTTATTGAAAATTAACACACACCATGCAAACACGCACGCACCACATGAACGAACGCACACATACACATACACACTTCACCCTGTAGTCAGAGCAAATACCGGGAATCAGGAATTTTTCCATTATGAACTAAATACTAGCTCGAAAAAGCTTAACGGGGCATTCGTGATCCACAACCTCGTCCCCCCAATTTTCCTCAAAAAAGTTGAGATTTTGTATCATCTGAACCGATAGCATTAGTAATCCACGTGTACAAAATCTTACGTGCCAATTCGGTCGTATCTATAAAAAATTTGCATTCGTATTTTCTGGTCTGTAAAAGGCCCGAAATTACAGTACAGTGGCCTATGGGACCGGGGAAACAAGCATTTGGTCATACTACAAAACCGCAAGGTCGAGATCAACTCAAAATGTTGTGACTAAGCTTTTCTCAAGGATATCTAGTGAACATGAATAAAACAAATATTCTTGAATCACGAAATGCACCTTTAATCCCAACTGTTTGATGGGTTTCTTGCTGGGAAAATATTTTAACAACCCATAAAGTTTATGGATAAATACTTGGACAAAAAGTAGATGAATAAAATTTGATTTAAGTTTTAAATGAAATCATGTCCTGAATTTGCGTTATAATTCCTCTGAGTAATCCATGCATGGAGTCTTGCTACGGGAGGACAAATGGCTGTTGTCTATAATCGCATTGTGTGCGCATCCAAATTGAAGCAGCCAACAAACAACCTTCAATCTAACTTTCTCAATATTCGAACCTTGATTGAAACACTCCAGAGCTTGAAAACTGCCAGTTTTAAAGGCTCCTCGGTGGTTGACATACTTTTGATTCCACAGGGGCCCCCAAGATCGTCCTACACTACCTATCCAGTATCAGTGACAGGATATTACAAATCCCATATGTAATAATTAATTGGATCTCCTCCAGTCACCAATTCATAGTTACTGGTTATACACTTCTTGTTTCTATAGCCTTGGTCCAGGAAAGTGTGCCTTCATTTTTCCCTCCAGTTGCCTACAGTTCCTGCCAGAATTGTTCATATGTCCGGCACGTGCAACGCCGCAATGTCTGCATAAAAGGGGCGGAGACTATGAGTAGCCTCATGTGCGATTAACCCATGGGGAGGCCAACACCAAACAACCAATCGGCATTCACTTCCTGTTGACGGCACGTCAGCTCGGCCGCAAGGACCGGAAATAACTCTGAACATTTCTGGAGATAGTAAGTTCATGGCGAACAGCAGAGCCTAATTAGTTCGCCCATAAAGCATGAATCTTGACTGCATGCCTCTATGTATAATATTTTGCTTCAGCGTTGCAGTCACACCCATATAGTCACAGATACTACGGAACAAGTATCTGTAATCTTGTCCACAAAAGTTAACCTCCCAGTGCTGTCTTCCCGGAGGGAAGTAATGTCCTTATTTTTAGGGGCCATGGTTACTTGTGTACAAGGTACAGATACTTGTTCAGTATAAGTATCGGTGACTTATGGGTTTGACTGCAAGCTGCAGGCAAATATTTCTGATTCTGTGTTTGCTTTTAAATAATGCAAGAGTACACTGCCGGAATTCGTAATTACAAACAAAGCACCTCCATGACTGCTCAATCACGTCTACTTTAAAGGGGGTGTTATGATTATCTTTCGGACCCCCTGATTAACACAGAAGTAGTACGAATTTTTGATACCAGATGAAGGCCGTATTTTTCCTTATTGTCGTCCTGAAATTTGAGCCTTCAAAATTCTTTTTAAAAAATGGTTATTACGCAATATGAATGGGGCTTTGCAATATGGCATGTTTTACCGATATAGGGGTCCAAATATTCCCATTTTAATAACATTGAAAATTTGGTGTAATTTCAGTATCAAATGTAATTTTGGGGGGATTTACCAGTTTTAAAATTAGTCTGAGCCAAGACACACTCCTAAAGTAAATTTTGGCAAAGAAATGTTAAAAAAAAATTTTTTTCACCTCAAATCCCCCTCTTTTCATTATTGCAAACGTTTACATATTTTGATTGACATATTATGTCCATCAAAGGTAACATTAGCACAAACATGATGATTTCTTACCTACTGTTTGGGAGAGGAATTGATTTTTTGATAGATGTGGTTATGTAATTTTATGTCCTTATTCAATGAGACCAGTTTTTCAAACATCCTGTTTTCAGATAAATTTTTACAAAAACAAAATCCTGTTTTCAGGCAAATGTTAACAATTGAATGGACAAAATGGAAAATTGTGGTCCATCAAAAAGTGTGACATTCACCTCTCAAAAAGTCTTATATCTTGAAAACACTATTGTAGGCACTCAAATTTTCTAAACCGATTTTGCTTTTGTGAATTTCTTGATTTAATAGTAAAAAACAACTGAAATAAAAGTGGAAAGTGGCCAAACAAAAAATATAACTGAAAAATGTGGTTTCTACTACAAATGCCACACTGGCCCCCTCTCTCGTGAAACTGCCATATGCATTATTGCTTCTACCTCAAACCCACAAATTTGTTTTCCCACGGCACTTGATGGGGAGTCTGTGCAAGTGCCAGGCTCTCACACCTCAAGTGATTCGTCTTCTGTGAAGGTTAATGAACAAATTCAGCAGCGGGGTGCCCGCCCCTTGGGAAAGTGTGGGCAGAATCAGGAGGGGAAGAACTTCAATAATACGGGGTCAAAAATGAAAAGTTTGTTGCTTTGTAAAGAGGAAACCAAAGTGTTTGTCTTGTTACAAGGATCAAAAAGGTATAGTTTGTACGATCACAATGTATGGTAGAAGGTAGAAGACAAAAATAGTCAAAGTCAGATGTCATCACCAAATTTTATTTTTTTTTTAATATTGAACAATGATTTCCTTTAAAATGGTCTCAAATTGGTGTTAACCTCCACAGGGACATGGCGGATCCAGGATTCTCAATAGGGGGGGCGCCCTTCACTATTCGCTTTATACCCAAATTTTTTTTCAACTCGGTTCGAAAATCTGAGGGGGTGGGCGACGCCTAAATTGTTCAAGCAACAAACATCGCAAAAAAGATTACCCATGCTCTTCAGAATTTCAACGAGTGCAAAAAAATCATGTCTAACCCGGCGAGCGAGCGAGCAGTAAACTTTACAAATTGTGTCGCCAAGGGCGCCACAAAAGGTCATTTTCCTAGATATACAGGGCGCCCCCGGCGCCTGTGCGGCAAAGGCACTTTTCTACATTTACCAGGGCGCCCAGTGCCCTTTGGTTTCAAAAAATAGTGGGAGCGCGCGCCGGTGCGCCCCCCCTAAATCCGCATATGGGATTGCAAGCAAGTAGATGGCACTTTTTTGTATTTGGTTATCAAGATAAATGACCAACAATGTCCATGCCATTGACCCCTTGGATTGTCCACATTTTAAAAAAAAATTGTTAGACCGTTCAAGGACTATTTTTTTGGCAGTCTTTTTTAATGTATCTTGGCTTTTGTAAAAGATTAAGCGTTTGTATTCGTGCATATTGTTAAAAGAAGGTCTAGTTAATAACAATTCATGTGTCCATTCCCCCACTTGACATATGTCCAGCATTGGCCTAGAGCTTGTGCCCCATATGCGTTGAGTGACCGTTAAATTTATAGACGAGGCTAAAAAAACCAAAACAAACACCAGGAAACATGATGTATTAGAAGCAAAAGAATGTGCTTTTTCATTTCACACAAAAGTTTGTGCTAAAATGCATCCCCATAGTGGAGCCTTTCAAATATGTCCCTCCCTTCAGACCTGTCCTTGTTAAGGAAAACAGTTGCATTCTTTGAAATGCGTCCATCTCTCCTGACAAAAAAATTAAGCTACACTGTTATCTGTCAGTTTTATTAATTAATAGCCTGTGAAGTAATGAGATTGATCAGTAAACCCTCAAATGTCGCATTAGGTCAGTTTCCGAGACTCCCTGCCTGTCGTTAACGGTTTGGACGTTGTGTGTGTGTGTTCTTACAAGAGGTACATTTTGGGAGTAAATATAGGTACAAGCTACATTGTGGGGTGGGCTTTTTTTTTCAATTATGGAGTACGCCCACACTGACTCTCTGCCAAGATGCGTTTTTTGGCCTCTGGGGGGTATGTATAGGTCTAAGCATGGGTGCCCACACCGTTACACCTGGATTTTGTATATTGCTGTGAGGGTGTAACACTCACACCAAAATAATCCCACAGGGTATGAATATGACCTACAAATACCCCCAACAATGCATGTTATGTACCGTTTATACACAAAAACACACAACTTTGTGGGGGTATTCCCACATGTACCTCTTGAAACGGCCTTGTCGGTGTGTGTGTGTGTGTTGGGGGTGTCATAAGTTAGCATCAAAGGGATATCCTTTATATGTGGGGTAATTCTACCAATCCTCTGGTCACTGGGATCAACCAACATAAAACAAGGTGGCATATAGCCGTGCCTGAATTCTAGATCACAAAGGGTGTCGAAAAAGCGCAAAGGTCCTTGTCTGGAATATTACCATTACAGAACACTAATGGGTTGGGTGGTTTCCTGTGTTGGATGGTTAATCAGCAGCATCTCTAAGACATCAGCTGTTGGGACAGTGGGAGATTGGACCCATTGAAGAGGGACCGTCCTCTCTATATGCTTATTACAAATATATAGATTGATGCACCAAACTACTGGTGAGTGTTGACAACTGAGGTACTTCTATCACTCAAGGAAGGTAGGAACACCCCCAGAGTTGTTCTTGTAGCCCCCTTCTTATTGAACATGAAGGGAGACCTACCACCCACAGGGGTTTTGGCTACCTTCACCACTTCACACAAGCTTTTGACCCCAGTAAATTGTCTCTTTTATTTTAGAGCAAATTTTTAGCAGTGCGACCAATTTTTGACAACTGATATTAGTAGGGACATGCAAGCTCCTTACCACCTCTAAAAATCAGAATAATCCATTCTTGGAATCTTGCCATATCGGGGCTACAAAGGTCATGATCTGTATGTTATATAAAACGCTTTCTAATATGCCAATTCTCCATTGAAATACGTGCAAACAAGATTTTTAGAAAATCATATTCCCCCAATGAAATTTCATCAAATTTCACCAAGATGTAGTGTAGTGGAATAAATAATGCCAAATTAGTTTGTGAAATGTGTCGCCGTGAATTTTTTGTTTTTATTAAAAAACACTAAACTAAAAATTAAAAATATTTTTTTTCAAACAACTGTGTCACAATATACGTGTGGTGTGTTTCCACCAGAATGAACAATATTATTACGTGCCTGTTATTAATCGCAACCTGCAATCAATCAGAGGCTCAGGGTTTCTGACTTTTCTTTTTAATGGAAGTTCTTTCCTGAACATTCAATTTCTATTTCTTCTTCAATATTTGTTTGAACATTCACTTTTATAGCAAAAGAGGATTTCAAAGGTTTTCTCTCATTCAAACATTAGCAAGTTTACATTCAACTATTTGATACATTGTATTTTGTAACTTAACATATTTCAAAAGAAAAGTTTTAATAAACCACTTTGTTTTCTGAATTCATTCAGAGTCATTTATGATTAAGGCATTTTTTCGTGAGCCAACATCCTATGGGACACATGGCAGAGATAGATTTAGGTCATGTCCTGAATTGTTTTATACTATCAGAGAAGATGGTAGAAGAAGGAGGTTGTATCGCGTCGAGACTCGCTAGATAAGCTTGTTTTAGTTACCATTTCATACTAGTGTATTACGCACTTCCAATCCACTTGAATGGCCTTTCCCGGGATCTGTGCGAAATAACCGCTCCACACATCGTCGATCGCACGGTATCGTCATTGGAGGAAATAACAGAGCGTGTAAACATGTGTGCACAGTTGTCTAGAAGTTATTTTCAACAAGCGTTTTACCCGTACTTCCGTGTTGCATACAGTCGTATTTCCGGTGTCTTCACAAGCGATTGTTTACTTACATCACTTCCAAAAAGAGAGGAATATTTCATTGAAAATCCCATCACAATCGGCTCAAATTTTCGATTATTTATGAACGTTTTAAATAGTGAATTCATAGGCAACTTTTGTCATGTATAATTGAATATCCGTTTTTTTTCGACCATTTTTTCAAGTTTTCCGATCATGTCCTGTGAATGAAACCAAACGTGGAATACGAAGGCGATGGGCACTTTATCCAAATTCAGCGACCTTTTCGTGACAAGAGCGACAAAAGTTTGTAGTGTGAGTGTGAAATGGCACCGTTTCGATATTTTGATGTTTGCTTTTTGCGTTATCTTGTATGCAGCGCTACAACAATTTGAGCCCGGAGTTCAAGGGGTTTAGGGGATCTTTATTCTCATCTCGCGAATGATAGGTAGGAAACGACTGGGGGTAGATTCGCATTTCCGGGAAAGTAGCGTGGGGGATTCCAAAGGTAGTTTAATTCCGTTTTCCTTTCTTTATGTTAAGCGCGGGGGCACACTATTTATTAATTTTCTATTCTGATAGAAGGGCCAATAATGGTACAGAGGGGTATAAGTGCCTCGAAGAATGTTGTGAATTTAGCTCTCGATTAAAGGCATTATCAATATCAGTATTATATAGATTGTTTTATGTGTTATAAAGTTTGGTGTGCCATATAATAATATCTATAAAAAAAACTACCTACTATATCACATCCCGATATTATCTGAAATGTAAATTAATGTTGTGTGATAGCAAAAGAAAGCTGCAAAAGTGGACAAAATTAAATATGAATCAAGCTAGGAAGAAAAATGTGGCAATTAAATATGTATAATTATACGGGAATGAAAATTAAATGCAGTATATGGCTTATGCAAAAAACTGCGATAACTAAAATAGAAAAGCTGGGTAATGGCAGAGCGAGATGATTGAGCACACCTGAGGCTTGAGGAAAAAGGGGTAGAAGCTGCCATTAAACTAACAAATATACAAAAATAATTATAAATTTAGAAAGCTCGTTGCATCATGGTGGTGTCCTGTCCTGGGCTGTACTGAGAGCGTATGCTTCGAACCAGAACATATGGATTTTGCAAATTCTGGAGTACAAGATACACCAGGAAACCGATATTGGATCTGTACCCTTACGTGGTCAGAGTACTATAGTGTGAAAAATTCCTAGAAATAACTGGATACTCATAATGTTCCACAATCTCCATAATTCTGCCCTAATTTACTTACAAGTCGCTACACCATGATCAATCTTATAGTATTTCCATCTAAATGGTTATGCAATTATTACGATAACATATCCATTGAGCATTGCAGCTGCATAGCTACGACTTAAATTACATTATAGCGTGAGGAGGGTGTAGTTTACTAGGAAGGTCCAATGCGTCCGAAGGGATACATGCACACTCAGCAGCATATCGATGTCGAAGTAAAACGGCACCACGCTGAGGCATATAACTACCATGTACAATAAGGGGACGGGCGCGTGCGTCTCTCTGGATCACAAAGAAATACCCGTTAAATCACCTACAGAAACAGAATACGTACAGCAAAACTTGCTCACGCGCGAATGAGCTACACATAGCGCTTCTCTCTTCAAGCTCAGACGTGGCTCTAGAAAATAGGTTTA
The DNA here is from genome assembly GCA_023653785.1 of Ophioderma brevispina. NCBI lineage: Eukaryota > Metazoa > Echinodermata > Ophiuroidea > Amphilepidida > Ophiodermatidae > Ophioderma > Ophioderma brevispina. The sequence continues at coordinate 38,068 of JAMKCH010020029.1, read as the reverse complement.
TGTGCGAAAACAGAAAAACACAGTGCATGACAGTCAGTATCGAGCCGAATTAACAGCAAAAAGCAAATATCGAACAGAGAATGGCACATCTCTCAACGTGCCCAATCGCCGAACATGTTTTTTCCAATGTGGGCAAGCGGACACTTAATAAGGACAAAATAGCAAATTTTGTTTCTTGCAACATTAAGTTATGAATAATGTATAAAGAATATATGTAAAGCTCGATGAGAGGTTTTCAAAATTATGGTAGATGAGATGACACACGCTATAAAATAAGGGTTCACAAATGAGAAAGGGGGAGCGAGGGTGGTCAGTATCGGAGATTACCCCAAACCAGGTGACGTTTGTAATCTCGTTCCTAGGTGTGGGCGTAAAGCGGGGTTCGTTCCTGAGTAAGCAAAGTGGAAGGAAGACAGCGTTGGAAAATACAAACAAGTGGGAGAGTTGTATCAAAATTGTGAAGGGAAACCCCAACAGGTCCGTGGGAAATTAAACTATGGTAGCAAACGGCGGCCTTTGCGTCGTGCGGAATCTTCTTGGTATATGTGATATGGCGATGACGCAGGGAAGAAATAGATAAAGTGTTTGCTAGAAAAGTAATCATATGTCACTAAAAAAAAAGGTGGGGTTAATATTTTGGTAGGGTAAAAATTGGCTCGAAAAACGCGAGAGAGAGCTGGGGGGCGGAGAATTACGAAGACATTTCCATAATTTGGGTCGAGGTTATAACAATTGAGATTAGGGAAGTCCAAAGTGGCAAGCTAAACCAAACGCATGGGTGAGATACAAACACATGGTATCGGGTGCGGCACGGTGCCAGTGGTCGATAATAGCGAAATCGGGCTGCTTATCGGGAAAAACATTAAACCGGGCCCTTCGGAAAAAGACATTGACGCACTAGAACTAATTAGACCCTAAAGGCGACAATGAAATAAAATCTCCGAATTGATTAAATTTGTGTGAAATGTATAGCTTTTCAGGGCAGTTGATCACACGCGTGAAAGCCGACATGGTAATAGTACCAATGTGTCAGAAAATTCGAAAGTTCAATTAAAATCGCCCCCCAATCATGCGAATTAGCAACGCGGCACAGAATTTCATTTATGCGGCCCTGGGTTCTTGATAACAATGACATTACGGTAATTGGTATAAAAGAGCTTTGTGAAGTTGGATAACTTCGAAAATGAAATCACTTTTCATCGGGCGCAGCCCCCCGCGGCGCTGCGGGCAGTTACTGTCACCACAGTGGCCCGCGCGGCACAGTCCGCCCTCAAATTTGATACCGTACTACCACGCGGGTTCCAGAGTTCGCGGGCATTTTAACACGTGCATACCAAGTTCCGTTTCTTCCGATGCTTTGCTCTAGGTATCTCCTCATGTGATTTATATAAATCTTCAGCATCAAACGCCCTGTATGGCGTGTGTAGCGTTCTATTTCACCCATATTGTTCAGTGGAACGGAGAACTACATAGATCGAAAAATGCAGCGGGTCATTGCTGCATCTGGTGGTTATGTTAAATGACGGACATGTGAAGAAACCTCTGGATATGCGCAGGCGCCGTGCACTACCTCTGAACCGATCGATCTAAGCTCCGCAGGACTTTGTACTTAATTCCTAATTGGTACTGAGAATCAATCGCGGAACCTCCCGCAGTGCGCCCACATATGTATTCTTGTTAAGTGGCCGTGCGATAGCATCCCATCACTCATATCTTACATCTCTCTTATACTATGGAACGGGGACCGATATCTTAAATACATAAGAGAGACTTGGGTGTCGAAACTATAAAAATGTAAAAATTCTATGGGGGGGGTGAAATGTATGGTATCAAACAAAAATAGTGTCACAAAGATATTATCTAAATCAAAGAGCATGGTTTCAGTTGAGAAGATGCCATAACAATGGAAAATTGCAAGTGAATGAAATGTTATTGAACTAAAGGACATAATGGCATGAAGAACAAAATTTGAAAATGAAAGGAAACCCTTACTGTGAAAAAATCAAACTAGTTCGATACAAGGTTTGAAAAACACAAAGTTTGTGAGTCGGTGTTACAGTCTTTAAAAACAGGAAGAGTTTCCAGGGGGAGGTGGCAGGGTAGGTTTTGAAAATGGTGGTGGCAAGGGGAAAAAATGGGAGGGGGGAGAAGGGTCACTGAAACATAAAAGAGCAAGGTGGAGTTCACGAATCCCGTGGACAAAAAAAACAAGAACTGTGGGGGTACCGAATTTAGGTCGGTCTGGGAACAGTGGTTTAAGGGAGACAAAACACTAAAATGTGCACGGCGGGAACAATTCGAGACCGGATAATCCGAGCATTGGTGTCTTGTGAGTGAATAGGCTTATAACTTTAAATAAGGAGGAAGCGAGAAGAGACACAAAGGGCAGCCGATGTCGCTAAAAAAATATATAAAAATGTGTTCCTCGAAAAAAAGGAAAAAGGGGAAGTGTGTTTAAGCATAGAGCAAGAGTTGGTGCAATAGGACCAAAAGTGGTCCGGACTCGCATGCTAACATGGATACAGGGAGAACAATACAAAGGGGAAACAGGAGGAAGCGAGAAACACACGGCGAAAAGAAAAGAAAATCAACAGAAGGAAACAATTATACAAGTAAATCAATGGGAACAGAAAATGGGTCTGGTTAATTGGGAAGCGTTAATAAATCTGGTGCATATAAGACTGACCAATAAGCAAAGATTTAAATGCGAATTGTTTGGGGTGTATTATTTCGGGGAGAAATAAAGGGAATATAAAAAGTAAATCATGGGTACGGCAGGTTTAAAAATGGAAAGAGGATGGACAAACAGTTAAAAGTATAGATAAATAAAAATATAAAAAAATGGGTTTACAAGAAAGCAATAGGACATACGACGGGTGAGGGTTGGGGGTGGTCGTAAAAAAGAAAATAAAGAAGGAAACCGGAGGGGAGGAACGCCAAAGGAGAGGGCAAAAAAGAAAAAAGAAAAACACGAAAGGAAAAAAGGCACGGGAGGGGAAAAGAAAAGCGGGTAAAAAATAAAGGGTGTCCGTGGGGTAGCTAACAAAAAACAATTCCTAAATTAATGTACGAGTCATATCAGCACAGTAGCTAAAAGCGACCACGGTAACAAGATGCTATTAAGTGGATGGTATGTGGCCTCCAAATTAGTGTGGCCGGGTAAGGGGGGCACCGCTGGGTGATAAATATTAAAGTGGGTTAGCAAAATAGGGCATAAAGCCGGCAAGAGGTAATCTAGATGGGGGTGGGGGAAAAGATTTATTCAGAAAAAATCCTTTAAATGGAAGCAAAAATAAAGGGGGGTGCGAACAATTGATAAAGGTATTGTTTTGTAATAAAGCTAAACGCCAAAATAACAATCGAAAAAGCATTGTAAATACTTGTGGAAAAGAAACAGTATGGTACGCGATGATATAAAACGAGAAAAGGGACTACATAAAAATTTGGGTTAAAAAATGCAAATATAAGAGGGTGGGATAGGGGACGGTGGGCGAAAGGTAAGCGGGCAAAACTTAGATACTTAAAACGTTAAAGAGGTAAAAAGAAGACGAAAGATCAAATAACGCAATTGCAAGAAGAACTACTGCATAAAGGTGAAATGGGAGAGGGCAAATGAATACCGGGGGGTGAGGGAAGAAGCATGAGGAAGGGAGAAAACAAGTGAAAGATAAAAAGGGGTGTGGTGGGGTGAGATAGTAATGATTGGAACAAAAAGGAAGTAAAAACCGCCCTGGGGGGAAAAAAAGAATGTGGTGGAAAAAGGCAAGAAGCAGGGAGGAGGAAAAGGGGGGGGGGGAGGGGCGGAGCAAACGCAAAAGCGAAAGATACGGGGGGGAGGAAAGAAAAAGAGGAGCAAAGGGCAGGGGGGGGGAAAAAAAGAGCAAGACAAAAGTGGAAAAAAAAAAGGGGGAGCGGAACGACGGGAAGGGACAAAAGAGAGGGGAAGGGGGGGAAAAAAAGGAGAAGGCGCCCCTGAGATCTAAGACTTGGTGCGACTTCAACCAATTTAAAATGTTTCCGCATCCTCAGGATCGACCGGTTAACAGAGTGTTGTTTTGCACTAGGTTGAAAATTATGCAAAGCATGGGGACTCGTTCTTGGTTTGCGGATGCTTGGAACATAGGCCGACACAACAAACCGCTCAATTACGACCGAGTGAAAGTTGGGTAAAACGATCTGCGCGCACCCCCCCCTTGGTGATATCCGGTCCGACCCTTCCTTTGAGGGTACATTTGTACTTTTTTATAATCAGTGTTGCAATTAAGGTAAACCTTGTGATGACAGCTACGTGCTTTGGGGGAGGCAATAGTCGTACAACGCAAAAGAGTGCGCTTTTGTAAATGGAAATATCTCCAGTGCCGCGGGGAAAGTGAATTCATAAAGAACTCATTTAGGGTTCGGGTCAAAGATGCTGGAAAATAGCAAAGGTCACAAACGTTACATTCTTTGGGTATCCGGGAAAAGGGCGTAGGACAAATAAATGAACGGGTTGCACAATATTAAAAGGGAATAAGTAATGGTGGGGAAAAAAATGGATGCATAATTCGCAATGAGCGTTCAGTGCGGTCATGCTGTTGTTTTGTTGTTTACTTGGAAACCTATGATGTGCGCAGGCCGGCCGTGCCTACCTCCTGACCAAATCGATCTAAGCTTTCGCGGGACGTTGTTGACTTAATATTTCCCTAATTGGGTACTTGAATTTCAAAATCGGCGGAACCTCTCCGCAGGGTTCACACATATAGTCTTGAAGTGCCTGGCGATACCTCTCCTCTTCCTTCCAATCTCTTCCCTGAAACTAATGAACGGGAACCGTACTTAAATTACATAGCTTGTGTCGAACTACATGTAAAAAAAATTCTATGGTGACATTTATGGTATCAAACAAAAGATTCATCAACAAGGATTAGTCTAATAAAAGACAATTTTTCATAATAAAGGCATCAATGATTGCAAGTGATGAAGTTTTGATACTAAAGGGGACATATGGGCCTGAAAAACAAAATTGAAATAAATGAACAGGACCCTTACTGAAATCATGCACAAGTTTAAAACCATTTGGGATGCTTACCTGCTGTAAAACAGAAGAGTTCCAGGGGGAGTCGGCAGTTTGTGGCAATTCCTGGAACAGGAAAGTAAGGTGTTCACATCCTGACAGAATTTACAGTGTATCTGGCATGTTTTGCAACACCATTCAAAAGCATTCAACCAGGATTTCAGGCTTGGGTATTTTAGGCTTATGCTTTAGATACAGGGGCGAGAGACAGACGCCTTCGCGAATATAAGTGGTCCTCTGGAGGTGTGTTGAGCTGCTAGTTCTGACCATGTCGAGCGCGGCGATACATGTCAGAAACTATCAAGCGAAACCACCTCCAGAGGACAATTATATTCGCGAATGGTCTGTTTTGAGCGTTTAGTTCATCTTGGCTATATAACGTCTGCAAAGATGGAAATGCATTTTTTCTAATTATCCGTACCATTTTGAATACACAGTTTTTAATTTTATGGTTCAAAGGAACATAGGGCCACTATTTTCTTAAAATAAAACCACGCTAAATGTCCTTGCTACATCGCATGGTACGAGTCAGAGCCAGTAATATAACCAGCGGTACTCTATTGGAGGTTATTCAGTCTTTTTGCATTCACCTGTATGTATTGTGTTTAATACTAAAGCCCAAGAGTAATCTATTGGAGGTATTCAGTCTTTGAGCAGTTCACGTTTTATGTATTGTGTGAAAAAAATACTAAAGCCCATCCAACAAAACATTTTAAAGTTCCGTATGTACCATATAGACACTACAGAATTTGGTTTCTCATTCAATAAGTAGAGACGTGAAAAGGAAAAATTATTCGTTAAAATACGCTTCAGCTACATGCTAATGAAACTGGCCGTGAAGCTTGAACGTGTGTGTTTTGAAATATATTTTTTTTATTTTTTTTATTTTTTTTATAATACTTAATATATTAGCATATGCAAAGTCCACGTTCATTGTTTTTTGTGATCCCTACCCATTATATTCACATTTATTTTGTTAAAAACTATTAACAGTATCATGGCGTCTCTGGACTTCACCTTTGACCCCCCTTCTGACACCACAACTTTTAGATTTTGAATAGAGTACTGCTGCTGCGGCGCCACACAAATAACAAGCATCGCTGTGGCATTCAGCCTGACGAACTTGTAATGTTTGTCTCGTGACAAGGCTTTTTGAATAGAAGCATATGTTATATCACGGCATGTGTCCATAAGTGATTATACTTTAAATAATCCTCCCCCCCCAACAATGTATACGGTGTTTCACACCATTCCTATTGTGTGTCCTTTTTTTTTGCCTGCCCATTATTTTTGCGGAACAGGAAAAATAATGGGCAGTAAAAAAAATACTAAAATTAAAAAAAAAGAGATACAAAATAACGATGAAAGGAAATAGGGCTAGACGTATATAGTAAGATATTGATCTGGCAGTGAACGATGTGAATTAGCCGGATTAGCACATATAACAATAGCATTGTCTGTGAGCTGATTCAAGCTTTTTCAAGTTTGGTATTCTGGCAGTAAGGTCAGCATCCTTGTTCACAAAATTGCCACAAACTGCAACTTAATTTTTATATGTCACATCTTTGGATGCAATTGGGGTAAATTTGGTTTCCTCTTGTTTTACACATGCCCTGCCCCAAAGGCCCGTATTCTTTTAGCTATTTTTCAACACAATTATTGTCTGGTCTTTATACTGTTCTCCGAGGCAACAAAACACCAAAAAATTTCGGAAATTTCTGTTATAAAACAATTCTGTACGGTTTCAGAGTGGGTTGCGTTTTGGTATTTTGGCAAGCGATATCTGCAATTTGGTAAAATATTGTTAATTGCAGATTTATTGGTAAACAAGATACCACCAAGCAAAACTGTTGGAGAGAGTGTTGTCACCTTGTTTGACTAAAATAAAATTCCAAGTATAATAATTGGACACCAACAAACAGAAAGTCTGTCTGTGGCCACAAAATGGCTGCCACCTAGATCCTCTTGATAGCTGCTCTTTTCATTTCTTGAGTACGACCACAATTCTCTGACGACCTTTTAATAGTTCTTATTTTTTCTATGTAGCAGCAACGATGCATCATGTAGCAAATACATTTAGAACAAGAAATAAAGCTGTTGGAAAGTACATGCCAGTAGTGTATTCCGTGGGAATTGGACTGGAATGTATTTTTTACATAGTACTCATTCTTAATGGTGTGTACTTTCAACATTCTAGCTGCCACAATGAATGCATTTTGAGTCGAGTTAGAGGAAGGCCAATACAAACATGAATTATCATAAAATTTGAAATTAACTTCAGCTAATGCGGAGGGGACATACCATAAACCAAAGCTAAAAGCTCATGTTTAGTTACTAGCCGAGACCTTGCCAGATTGCTGTCCTCAGTTCAACTCTTTGCAATATGGAAACCTATGTTACTTAATCTGTCGATGCTGATCAGAGTTACAAAGAACACAGATGCTTCACTTGATATGATTGATATTGCTCCTGTTATTCTGCAAGTAATGCCAGATCTCCAGCTTTCAGTTGCAGGGGAAAAGGGTTCACCAAAGTTAGACATTCAGCAGATGCATGATACCATGTGATGACCATGAGTAGATCAGATAGTGCCAGATTGCTTAGAAATATGGTCCTGAACTGTAACAGTTCGAGATGATTTTTGTCTCAATTAGCCAAGACAAAAATATTTCCACCAAATGCATTTAAAACCAATGGACCCACATATGGACCATTTAAACCAGTGTTGACAGCAACTAATCACATGTAAGATATGGAGATCTGCCATTTGCTGCACTGCAATTAACATCAGCAGTACATAACATTTCACATATCTCATGTTGGCTTACATAAAGTTCTTGTACCAAATGAGAGTGCAGAGAAAGTATCTTCATCAATCTTAACCAGAGAGTTGCCTTTCTAAAATTGAGAAATGTAAAGGAAAACAATGATTATATTTTGGAATGTGTCAATTTGTTAAAGAAAGGTCAAGGAGCACTAGATTTAATGTGTCGAGGAATACATTTGAATTCATTTATGTTAGCTTGTTGTCATTCAAACGTAAAACCTTCAAATTACTCAAACCATTAAATGTCCCATCGCTCAGTTTGTGAAGAAGATTATGAGCTACTGAAAGTAATTGCAGATTGCTCAAATTTTGAAATATATTACCATCCAATCAGTGAATAATTATGTTCCAAAAAAAGATACTCTAACTTACGCAACCACTGAACGTTGTGTTATTTCGTTCAACCAACAAATTTTCAGTAAGGTAGAGCCGATAAAGATTTGAAGCCTATCAAAACAAACATCTGTCAATAATTTAAACTATTATTTGCCAGTTGCAGACTAGTTAGATTGTTTAAGCTAGCAAACACTTCACTCTCCAGTCTGAGCAATTTATTGCTATCAAGTCTCAGAAATTCAAGATGAAGCAGATTTTTAACTAAACTCCTTGTTTAATTGCACTAACTGGTTTTGACTTGAAATCTAAGTTATCACAGTGAATGCATTACCACGAAACACCGAGTTTCCCAAGTTAGCAAGTTATTGTTTGAAAGAAAAAGAAAAAAGCAATTCATGCAAATGGTGGAATAACCCTGTTGGTATTATAAATATCTGTTTTTTCTAGGTACAGTTTATTATTCAACGTCACGTTCCATCGCTTCAAGGCACAACCAAACCTGACTCTGCATGTCTTATTACTGAGATAAAGATCAGACATATTAGAAGGGAAAAAGATTGATATTCTCTTATGATGAAAAGTATCAGTTTGGCATTGAAGAAATAACTCCCTATTGCCTAATGTAGAATTGCAGTTTGATGAAAAAATCAAGATGCAGAAGCTTGGATTATGGCGTATATAATATTGCCAAATGGTGTCTTCAGTCTCAAGAATGCATGTGATTCTGCTTTCATACTCCTGCAATCTGCAATCTGATATATAACCTGATGACTCACTTGCACCTAACCCAGTACCTGTATTTTGTGATACATTTGTTGATATCTCCTTTAATAGAATGCTGACATTACCTTGTAGGTGTAACAGTACATTTTTGTGTGGCAACAACATGCAAGGTTTGCTGTGTCCTTTTATCATCAGATATTTGTTCGTACAGTTGTCTAGTTCTCCCACTAGTTCAATGTAGATGAAGAACATTCAGAACTTGTCAAGTCCATTGGAGTCTCAACAAAGATATTTAAATCAGTTGAAGTTGTAAGAAGAATACTGCAGGTGTGGTATGCACTGCCCTGCAGTAAGAACACACCCTCACTTCTGTTGTCACTGATGAAGCAGTGCCGAGAATTGTTCTCACTAATGTTCCACAGTGGTGTAATCTGTATTTGCTTGACTAGTTCACTGTTCATTAGTGTGACATGTCCATGAAATGCCATGGTAAGGACAAAGACAGCAAGTCGAAGAGACAGACTAGTAATGTTTCTGATATCCATGGTGTTGGAATAATTGCAGGTTGTTTAGTCCTTGTTCACTGAAGAGGTGGATGACGGATAGATAATTGATGAAATATTTAGTCACTCTTCTGCCACCACCTTGATGATGGATTTCTGTGCACTATAAGAAGACACAAAGAAAAGTTGAATTTCATATAACTTCTTGGTCATTCTGAACATTCAGCCTTGGAACACACATTTTAGTTCAAGATTTTAGAAGAGATCCTATGCAACCACAAGATAGCTTGAAATGTTGCAAATGTGCCAGTGTTGCTTTATTGTATGATATATAAGAAAACAGTGTGTGATAAAGTATTGGCATTTCTAATAGTAATATGAGCACTCACATGCACGATGGAAATATAGATTTGGTATTTATAGCTATCTCTAATATACATTTAATAAATATAGCATGCTTAATATAAAAAAAATATTGGCATGCACCACAAAATTAGAAATGGCAATTTGAACCACATGAAGTTGCTTAAGTGTCACCACAATACTGCTGCCATTTGGAAGAAATGAGCAAAGTATTGACTTCCTGGTAGCAATAATTGTTACTTGGAAACCTATTTGAGACACTTTATTGCATCAGAATGCTTTCGGAGCCTGTAAATAAGTGGCTCTTGAATATTTGGTTTCAGTGGATGGAGGTCTTTATAAATGCTCTCATATCAGTATGCTTAATTATTATTATATTGCTTTTGGAACCATGCTATTAACTTGAATTCTGTAGATTGATACAGGCAATAAACCATATCTTTTGTTGGGCATTCTATTTGTCAATCATTTTTCAGTTTTAAGTTTTAAAAGTGTGTGGAAAAGCAGTTCTTGAATATGTTTGGCAAATGTGGGTAGAAAATTACACAATTATGTTAATTTCAGGTATGTTATTTTCCGGAATTAAATCTGAATTCACATTGTTTCAAATTGGTATTACCAGTCTTTTGTGATTGATGTAAATCTGGATTAAAGTGGGGGGGGGGGGTTCATGATCACCATGATAATGGCATAAACAGACATGTGAACTAGTAGATTTGCTGTATTCTGTATGGAAAATGATGCAAAATAGGAAATATATTTAAAAAAAAAAGTAATAAAAAAGGGGGGAAAATGAAGGGGACTATAAAATGGGCTCCGTCCGTCCGTCCGTGCGTGTGTCCATATGTCCGTGAGAAAAAATGTTAACCGTGGAATGTCTGTGACATAAATGTAAACCCTGGAACATTTGGCCATATCTTTTGTTCTTGATGAGCTAGGTAGCCAAACTTGCAGTACCTTGTAGGAGGGAAAAGGCCCCTACTAACCATGTAATTCATTCCCCCAGGGTCTTCCCCTGGGTCTGTCAGGGGTAGGGAAAATGAAAAAGGGCAAATGATTATAATTGTCCGTTCGGAAGGGGACTATAAAGTGGGCTCCGTCCGTCCGTCCGTGCGTGTGTCCATATGTCCGTGAGAAAAAATGTTAACCGTGGAATGTCTGTGACATAAATGTAAACCCTGGAACATTTGGCCATATCTTTTGTTCTAGATGAGCTAGGTAGCCAAACTTGCAGGACCTTGTAGGAGGGAAAAGGCCCCTACTAACCATGTAATTCATTCCCCCAGGGTCCTCCCCTGGTTCTGACGGGGGTGGGAAATGTCCAAAAAGTCAACATTTGGCCATATCTTTTGTTCTTGATGAGCTAGGTAGCCAAACTTGCAGTACCTTGTAGGAGGGAAAAGGCCCCTACTAACCATGTAATTCATCCCCCAGGGTCCTCCCCTGGGTCTGTCAGAAATATAAGAAATGTCAATATTGCACAAAAAGTCAACATTTGGCCATATATTTGTTTCTAGATGAGCTAGAGTAGTCAAATTTGCATATATTGTTGAAGGACACAATTTCCTACTAGCCATGTAATTCATCCCCCAGGGTCCTCCCCTGGTTCTGACGGGGGTGGGAAATGTCCAAAAAGTCAACATTTCACAACACGGTCAAGATTTGGCCATCTTGGTGGGTGCTGACTTTGGACCCTTGACCTTTAGAGTTATTTTTTGTTGAGTTATGATGGAGTTCATCGATGAGTTATGTTTTTAGAGTTATTTTTTGGGCGAGTTATGGATGAGTTTATCAAAGAGCTGTTTTTAGAGTTATTTTGGCAAGTTATGGATGAGTTCATCGATGAATTGTTTTTAGAGTTATCATTTGGAGAGTTATGGATGGAGTTCTTCAACGAGTATGTTTTTTAGGGTTATTTTTTGGTGATTTATGGATGAAGTGCATTGAAGATTTCCTTTTGTGATTTATGGATAATTTAGGCAAAAATGGTGAAAACTTATTTTAGTGGATGGAAACACACTGCATGGTTTGGAAGCACACTGCATCTATGGTGGGGTGGTCTAGTGGTTCCGGATTTAAGGGAGTGTTGGCCAGAAATAAGGGGGCATGGTCTGGTGTAGTTTAACTTTTCACATCTTAGTGATCGCGACATTCGGCAGGGACATATTTTACACATCACGTAAATACAAGTTCGCCTTGTTATGTTACTGAAATAAAAAAAAAGTGTATATAAGTAAGAAAATAAGTAAATACATAACCAAAAGATGATAGATCTTAAAAATAATTCAAATTTACAAAGTCTGATTTTTGGATAATGTACCGGGTGTCTCAAAAAAGAGAAACCTCAAAGTGCCCTCTATTTCACAATGTGAAAAAAGCAGGGGGGGTAGGACATGCCAACTTAACAGCAACGGTGAATTCAAATCGACATCAACATCTGGCGTAACCTCAATGCTAGTCTTTATCAAAGACTTAATGGTACGCGGTAGGAGGGCACTCTTACGCACATCAGACAAAGACTTGGCTAAAGGCTAGAGCTGGTCATGAATATAAATCTAAAATGAACATATTTTGAAATTACAGTGTACACTGTTTTGCAGCGAGGTTAATCCACGGGATGAATTTAGTATTCTGCCACCACTTAAAATTCGGCACCTTTAACATGCGGTTTATTCCGTTAACGTTGCCGAATTCGTAGCCTGTGGCAGAATACTAAATTCTTTCCTAATCCACTAACCTCAACGGCTTTTGAAGTCAATAATTTTTTCCAAAATTATCATGATTATTACTAAGACTTGTTGAATGAAGGTGTAAGAGGTGATTTTGAAATGTCACTGGGACCGAGGCTGCCATAGAAAATGCACGTAAGAATTCCCTAAATTACCGTTTGGAAATCCCCAATGCCCAAACCGAGCTCATCGTGTCCAGCACCCTGGCAAAAAGTAAACCATACACATCTGAAAAGTGCATTTCGTTAGGTTTCCGATGCCGAAAAAATCTTTAAAAAAAAAAAAACATTTGACCGAGTTATGACCGATTGAAAATTTGTACCACTTTTTCATTTTATTTGTTACTGTTTTAGTTGTCTTTAGACAAAACACATTATACAAGCACATTCTTTTGTTTATGGTTGATTTCTTTTTTACTTGCTACAAAAGGTCATTTCTGATATTGAAAAGCTTAGTTTCAATTATTAGAAATTCCAAGATCTTACCTCATTCTTCCTTACTGCACTGCCCTGCCCTCTGTCTAATACACATTACAATAAGTATGATTTCAACAATCTTTTTGAATGTGAACAGATGAAACTTGATTGGGAAGAGGCATCTCATTTCAAATCTTGACAGTAATAATGCATAAGCTTTATACACCTTGATAAAAGTTTGGAAAGTTCAGACCTGTTTGTATCCTTTAATGCATCATTGGATCAACTAATTTTCTCCTGTCTCAATTGACACCACTTTTGTAACAATCGCTTGCTTTATGGCTTGGTATTGAAAAGGTCGACTATTATAAAAGGAATGATTTATACTTGCATTGTGTCTAATATTTATAATTTTGTTTCACTAGATTTGCTTGAAAGATGCAACTTTCCTACAACAGTTCAGCTGGGCTGTGCTGGTGGTTGATGAAGCTCACAGACTCAAGAATCAGAACTCACTTCTGCACCAGACTCTTCAACAGGTAGAGAATGAATAAGGCTTTTCACACTGAGCCGGTGATCGATCGACTTTTGCGATCGATCGCTATCTGAAGACTTCAAACCAGCCACCAAATTCATTATAATATACTTAGCAAACTCTGACACACATATTGTTGTTGTGCTTCCTCAAATAACAGCACACATTCGTCCAATAAATGCACTTACGTAAGAGTTTATCCGCCATGTTGAATTTCCTTACTCAGTCCGTTCAATTTCATGAACAGAAACCTCACAATTTCTGTGCGGAAGCAAACCAAGGTGACAAGCCATATCATTTAAAAGATGTCCATGTACCTCAGCATTCAAAAAGTCAACTACCACTGCCGTAAATGCCTCAAAAAGAAGAATTTCGTGAGAGAAGCAGCTCATTAAATCCTTTCTTTGGAAAACTTTTACATTGTAACTAAGGCGCTATTGCGCATGTGCGTCTAGTATTCAGAAAACGGCTGCACTAGTCTTCAAAAACGGCGATCGATCGCAAAAGTCGATCGATCACCGGCTCAGTGTAAAAAGCCTTATTATCTCTCTCTCTCTCCCCTCTCTCTCATCATGATCTTCTCTCTTTTCCATTGTTTGTTTTGCTAGTTTCATCCATGCATGTTTGCTTACGCCCTCTCTCTGCCTGTCACTTTGCTCTCTGTTTGTCTCTCTTTCATATATTTTGCCCGGGGGGGCCACTTGTATTCAAAGGTGGATATGATGCGTGAACATGCACTTCCAAAACGCACCCTAAACACATATTTCCACCGACTAAATATCATACCCTAAACAAGTATTTTTGTCTGATTTTGCTACACTAAAGAAGTATTTTTGTAAGTTTGCTACCTGAAACAAGTAATCAATGCATTGTGTCGTTAATATACCCTTATTATCTTGCTTTGCTTTACAATATTTTTGATCTCTGCTTAATTTGAGTATTACACGTAGATCACAATTTCAGGTTTTAGTAAAAAACATACCCTTTTTTCCACATTTTGCTGTTTTTGACACCCTAATCAATGTACGCGCGTACATCGCCTGTTGGAAAAAAGATACCCCTTTTACGCGTTTTCTTGTTCACGCATCATATCCACCTTTGAATACAAGTAGCCCCCCCGGGATATTTTGTATTATTCTTGCTCTTTCTCCCCTTCCTGTTTTCTGTCACCAATTTCTCTTTGTATTTTTGTTGTGGTGATTATGGCTATGTATTGACTCGTTTTTTTTTTTTTTTTTTTTAAACTTTTACATTGTAACCAAGGCGCTATTGCGCATGTGCGTCTAGTATTCAGAAAACGGCTGCACTAGTCTTCAAAAACGGCGATCGATCGCAAAAGTCGATCGATCACCGGCTCAGTGTGAAAAGCCTTATTATCTCTCTCTCTCCCCTCTCTCTCATCATGATCTTCTCTCTTTTCCATTGTTTGTTTTGCTAGTTTCATCCATGCATGTTTGCTTACGCCCTCTCTCTGCCTGTCACTTTGCTCTCTGTTTGTCTCTCTTTCATATATTTTGTATTATTCTTGCTCTTTCTCCCCTTCCTGTTTTCTGTCACCAGTTTCTCTTTGTATTTTTGTTGTGGTGATTATGGCTATGTATTGACTCGGTCTATCTGTTCAGACAGGTTAACAGAGGTAGACTTGGATGACTTTTCTTTTGTTAAAATTAGATGCACAAGTAGCAAATTTAGACACGCAAGTCATGATGGAATAAAGGAATACATAAGAAATTGAGTCACACAAGTATACCTCAGTTAGCACACACTTGCCAACATGTGTCTTGTTGCCAAATGTGTCTTGTTGCCAAATGTGATGCTTGGGCCGATTGTAGCAAATCGGTCCGAAGAACCACTGACCCAAGGCCTATATGGTGTGTTCACAGATTTGGGTCAAATGTCATGTGGTTTGATTAAAGGGGCATTCTTTGAAAATCTATAAATTACGTCTTGTGCCTCAAACCAATTGCTATAATTAATCGACCGTGGTCAGTCAAAACTGGCAGAGCTACAGCACCAGAACCTTGCTGACAGCTATGGAGACATGACAATTCCTAGCTACCCTTCCCTGATTCTAGACGTTATCTTAGCTTCTATGCTATTTTCAATTAAAAACTGTAACCCAATATCGTCTGGTCTGGCCCCATCAATTGTGCTGGCAGCATGTGCCAACAGTCCAATCTTTACCGCTAAATTCTCGGTGTGCGATTCCTCATAAATTGGCTAGCGTGGGTTTCTGCTTATAATCTTGTATATATATAGCTTAGTTTGGGTCAAATAATCAATAGCCCAAATTCATCTTGGTGAACACAACTTTTTCCTCTAATTTCACCTTTCATTCACCCTCTTAGTTGCTGTCCCTGCTATCTCCCTTTTTTATTTGATGTCACCAGATCAGTGTCCCTATAATCAAGAATGATCAATTTGCTTTTTTTGCCAGTTTGATGTGAACCACAGATTGTCCAACATGCACGCCTTACACAACAACCGTCAGGGAGTGTGTCTTCATGCTGTTCTTCATTGCTCTCCTCATTCTTCAGACCAAGTATTTGTGATGAGTTTGTAGATACTCTTGAGACATCAGGGATGACACAGGTATGGTGATTTTTTTAAAGGGTGCTGTTTCCGATTTTTGTCTATCATGTTCTCTACTTGATATGGGATGTCTGAACACTTGTCATACCTGACCAACACTTACGGTGGGAAACAAACTGGCGGTGTAGCGATGCGAGGCATATGCACAGTGTAATTCCCTATTCACTACTGTGCTAATTAGGGCTGTCGTTGGCATGTTATTTTTTATGGCGACATGTTGATATAAATTTGATCACGACATCCACATCATTCGACATACTTTTTAATACAATGTATCATTCAAGCAAACTTACTCTTGCTTTATAATAAATCCTAGACTGGACACACTGAAACCATTACACCCCACATGGCCCAGTTAACTCCAGGCAGGGTCTCCTTGGCATACGGTTATCTTAGAGTTTTGGGGGTAATGAAGCTTAACAGACTTAAATAGGCCGGTTAAGTCATCCCAGATATGCATAACCTCCTCTATATTTTTCGTGATTCTAAGATTTTTCATAGCCCTTTTATTATTCATTAAATAATAAATCCTGAAAGAAAAAAAAGTCATAATTGATCTTTTAGAGTAGGAACCATGGTCCCTTTTTAAATAAATGTTTTATTAACACGTTTGTCGATATCCTGTTTTTCATAGCGACATGTCAGGATATGGCTTATGGCGACTTGTGTTGACAGAAGGCATATCGACGACCACCCTAGTTAATATGGGTCACCACTCAAATATCATTTTTTTTGGTCAATATCTTGGGAAGAAATGGATTTGGAAGCCTGAAATTTCGGATGACAATGAGGAAAAACACAGCCTTTCACTGAATCAAATTGATACTACGTCCCGGTTAAAGACCTATCAGTGATTTTAAAAATATTTGAAATTTGCAGATACTTCAAGTGCAGGATAAGTCTGTAGAATTCCATAAGTTACCTTTTCCAGTGTATAATGACAGAAAGGAAGAAAACGGCAGTTTCCAAGATACGATTCTCCAATCAATTACGTTTTGTAGTAAGTGTCCGTTCGTACAGTAATTACTAAAATCTCCCAATTTCTGTCCGTTTAGTTGCTTCTGGTCTTAATCATTTTGCAGGGTATGTTAGGATACCTTATTGTCACATACCTTCAAAACATCTGATGTTTGATGATTTTTTTCGATTTGTTTGTTTATCAAATCATTGAGAGGACGGGGAAGCAGGGGGTCCCAACGACGGTCGAAACAAGGAAATTTGACAGGTAGAGAGAAATCAGAAGAGAGGTTAGGAGCCGCGTAAAAGAAGACTAGACAGGACTACTACTGTGGTGCGTGAAAGGATACATCCTTGCTGGGATTCTGGTGTTTGACTTTAGTGCCCCAGATGACCCTAGATTAACCTCCTCAATCGTTACGTTATGAAGAGGGTCGAAGTTTCCTTAATTTGGCAATCATAACAGGTCTATAACATATCTCATTAATCTGTATAGTTATTTGCAGTATGTTGACCTTTGGACCTCTATAACCATGGGTCAATTGTTGGGGTTCATAGTGACATTTTTTTTTTACCTCCAGTCCTACAGGTTGGGCTAAACAGATTTTCCTATTTGACCTTGTTTTCCAATTTTAGATACTGAAAAGGATTTTGACCTTAGAGACCCCAGATGGACATCTTGACCCATAACATTTTGGGTATAGGGTCTTAAGTAATTCCATAGGGATAAGTCACACTTAAAGACACTATCATGTGATTGAAATATTTGAAATTGCAGGAATAGCTTCGACATGAGGGTGCAATCTGTGGAATTCTCATAAGTTAACCTTTTTTTCCGCTGTAGAATTGACAGAAGGAAGAAAACGGCAGTGTCCAAGATACAATTCTCCATTCACTTACGTGTTGTAGTAAGTGTCCTTTCGGACAGTAATGACTACAATCTCCGATTCTGTCCTTATTAGGTTGCTTCGGTCTTATCATTTGCAGTGCAGTTTAGATACCTGACTTGTTGAATACTGCAAAATCTGATTTTTGATGATTTTTTCGATTTGCTGATTTTAGCAAATCACCTGATAGTGTCTTTAATGTTACTACTCGGTTGTAGTAGTTATTTAATGTAATATAATTTTGATACACCCGAGACCTATTGATGACCTGAACTCAATTTGGTCATCCAACTAAAAAGTTTGTGTTCATGTATTCTCTCTGTAACCACCTCTGATCAATATTGGATGTCCCAAGATATTTTAAGGTGCAACAATAACAAATCCGGAACCGGCATATTCAAGACCCTGCAACTGCTCCCGCCCCTGCTAATACATCAAAATCATTAACAACAGAGGTTCTTTTCGGTAGTATGTTATCCATTTATTCATTGCATCATTTCTTCAGGCGTGAAAATGAACGCCTTCCATCTTAACTACATTCTTTTAAGGAGGACGCAAAACTGCAGTGGGTTACTGGATTTCCCTAAAGTCTGGGTAGATAATTAGAGCATAAATAATATCATAAACTTGAGAAGTGTAAGTCTTATTGTTACCAATCTAGACGAATGGGGTTCATCACCAAGAGCTTTTGAGGCATCCATATGTTGAAGTCGGTATGTAGTGATTTCATATAGATGTCGGTCAGGTTCCTTTGAAGATGTCAGGTCAGGGGTTGCCTTTGAGGGCCTGCTATGGTAATCCTGGTACCAGTACTACCTGTCCCAGGGCCAGTTGTCGCGGCTAAACCGTCACCATCCCCATCGGATTTCTGATGAGGATGGTAGCTGGTTACCTGGTAAATGCAAAAGAAGATCTACCTACAGGCGTCAGCTCTGGAGAGCTAATGGCGACCATCCAGAACATGCTGCCTTGCATGGCGGGCATGGTTGCCCAAGGCCTGCCCACCGCGAAAACTGTGGATTGACTTCATGAAGGGCATCCGGTCCATTATCTTTTTGCTCCAAAAAACGCTTACACAGCAGTATTGCTGAGTGTGTTGTATCCGGCCACCCTCGTTGACGGGGACAAACCGGATTTAATACCTTTGTATAACTACACTCAACTAGGCTTATCAATAGATTTCTTACCATGTTTTACCTACGAATGTCTTCCCTTGTCTGAATGAATATTCATATTCTACAGTTCTCCTTGTAAGCCCCATGGTTTGTCTGCCTTGCAAAAGAAACTTACAAAGCTGTTTTTCTGACAAAGAGACCATTGGTGAGTGACCTCTTTTCATCAGTTCCATTTTTTTGCCCTTCACAGCGCTGTTTGACCCTTTCAAATTACCCAACCCGCACGCTCGTTTTAAAAACAATTTTAAGAGTGGTGGCACCCCGATTTTGGCTACTTTACGCAGGGATATGGCAATAGCTCTTGCTCCTTTAAATATCAAAAATTCATTGCGAGAAAATCTTGCTATGTTAAAGGGCGATAAATATATGATTTTTTTTTGTTAGAGCTTCCTCTGTGTGGGGGTCTTGAGGAATTACAAATCTGTCGATTTAAAATTGGTTAAATAGACCATTTTTGGCGGGACTCTTTTTCATACAGCTACGGCGGTCCTGTAATACGTATATCCTGTTTTTTGTAAATTGAAAAAAGAAGTTGCGGACTTGAAACCACGTTTGAAAATTTCCTCATGACTGGAATAATACCAAAGCATGGTGGAAAAAAGGGAGCCGGCCCGTAGCGATTGCGGTTTTCACTTTCCGTTTTTGTTGCGAGCACCGAGTACCCGACAAAAACGTTCAATTTTCCTCGCTAGGTTCTATATGTTCAGAACCCAATAAAGCTAACAATTCAAACAAAACTATCAACGGACCCTCTTGATGCAAAAATCTCCATAAACCTGCCCTTCGTTTTCCGGAGATCTTTGAGATTTAGTTTCATTTTTGCATGCATTCGCTCTGACGGACATGATACCGTTAATCTCTGTCGCTCATTACTAATTTAGATACTATCTTTCTCAGTCTGTGCCAGACTACAACACTTTCCGACGCGTCCGTACATCCAGCTGTAAGCTGGATACGGCATTGTTAGTGTTTGTTGAGTTCCATCCAAATTGATCCTTTATGCACTGGGGTATTATCCCATAGCTGGCTGTGGTGTCAATGATCATAAATGCCCCCCTTTTTGAAAAAAAATCAACACCCTCGGTCTTTTATTACAGCCACTACGTACCTTTTGTATTATTTTTTTAGGTTCTTATATCTTAAGGGGCCTACCTGATCCTCACCCTTGACCCCCCCCCCTCATCCCATCAAAACCTGAGATTTTGGTATCATCAAAAGAAACCTTATATTTTCTCATTTCGGCTGCAAATATTTTGGCGACTTTCTAAATCGCATAGCTAAAATATGAATTTTATCATTAACCCGTAATTATAGGTAATCTATTGACTGTTGTAAATCATATGCATTAACTGCTCTCATTGAATAATATCAATTCAAAATGAATTTTGAACTAAAAGCTATTGGCAAAGGCCTTTCTAAAAAAAGGATTTTAAACCTTCTCACTTTTTGTCATGCAGATTTGCCTTTGCAGGGCAAGCTGGTTCAAGTTCATCGGTTGGGGCCCTCACAAACCAGGTTGATGAAGTACTAATATGCAGCTCCGTAAGGTTGTGAACCATCCGTATCTGTGTTGAGGTAGGTAAGTGCTTTTTAAACCTTCCTTAGATTCAGTGACGGCAGTGTGGCATGGCTATTCCAGAAAAATGCCCCCCCCCCCCACATAGAGGGCAAACATTTTGTGGTTCACACAATAAATCGGAATTACTTACTGTCTCTCCTTCCATGAATTATCTGGATTCCAGTATGCACCTTCCTTAACCCTAACGCTGCCGAGAGGCATTGAAAGCCACCAAACGTTGTACCGGTCGGAAAAATTTCTCGTTGCCTCTCGGCCGTCAACACCTATTTTTTTTGTCGCGCAAATGACTCTCATGGCCCTCATTGCATCTGGGCCGTCTTAACGGAAAATGACGCGATGTTCCCGTTGCATCGGGCCGTCTTACGGAAAATGACGCGATGTTCCTCGTTGCATTCTGGCCTCTTCCCGAAAATACGCGATGTGTCCTCGTCCATGCACACCTGGGCGGTCATTCCCGGGAAATGATCTATGGCTTCACTGCAGTTCGGACCGGTTTTGCCTGCAGAAAGCGCAATGCTTGTCATCATCAGGCGGGTGACACGTGTACAAATGCCATAGACAATTTCCGATTTCGATGGTGATAGCTCCCATTTCGATAACTATTTTTTTAATTATGCCAAAACGCATTTCATGACGTAAACAGGAGCATGACGTAGCGTAAAGCGCCAACGCACGACTATGACGTAGCGTAATTGCGCCACTCACGACTGGCGAACGAGAGCTCCAAATTTCATGCAGATCATGTGCAGTACGCAATCCATTATTATTTATTTATTTATGTAATTATCCCCTGTTCCATTGCATTCGCACGCGATGTCCATCGTTGCATCTGGGACGTCTTTTTCCGGCAACTGGCGGCGATGTTTTCGGTGCATCTGGGCGTCTTCCGGGAAAAATGACGCAATGTTTTTTCGTTGCATCTGGGCCGTCTTCCGGGAAAATGACGCGATGTTTTTCGTTGCATCTGGGCGTTATTTGACTTTACGCTACTTTTCCTGTGCCGGGAAAAACGGCCGAATCATGAACCAAAATTTTGGCTCTTGTTTTCATCTTGCCTTTAAAAAAATAGATTGCCCTTTGTTACATTTGGGCCGTCGGTCCGGGCAAACGACCCGGTCTGGGTTAGGGTTTAATTACCAGAATTCCAGACACTACCTTCCGTAATTTCCAGAATTCCTAGACTAGTATACCAATGTACAAAAAAACATGAATTCCATTCCCAGAGGATTATGGTTGGGGGTATGAGGTGGTATTGAAATATGATTCTTTTTTTCTCCAGGATTTTTCCTCTGAAATCGTAAAAAAACACTGGAATTCCGTCGCCTCTTGACCTAACATGGCTGGAAATTCCACCCCCCGTATTATACCTTAAAATTCCTTATAATTCCAGCTTTCAAAGTGCCAAAAATCTGGAATTCTGCGCCCTCTATTGGGGGGGGGGCATTTTTTTTTTTAAAAGGGGAAATTTCAACAAAAACGAAAAAGTGATGTGATGAAGGCTTATTTTTGAAGTTTCACTTGAATTGATATTATTCAAAGAATGGCCATAATGCATTCGCAGCGTGTAAAGGCGGTTGCAAATATACACTCAAAACGGCTGTCTGAACACGCTGACGTCATTGACTTGAAGAAGGTAAATGGAAGTAATAGCAGCAGAATCTTCCTAACTTATTAACTTCACTTTAGGCATTAGGTGTCATGAGGGATATTGTCTTGATGAAATGGCTAAATTAATAATAATGTTCCTGTAAGCTAAGCGACGAAAAAGGAAAACCCTGTTTAATTGGGCAAGCGACCTTCGAGTAGGGTCGGTCCGGATGAAGTGATATACAAGCAGAATTTTTCTTTTTTTAATTTTTTTTTCTTTTCTAGAGCTCAAAATTGCCTAAATAACTCCAAAATCTGAAAATCAAGAGAAAAAAAATGGAAATGTTTTACCAACAATTTCTAAAAAAAAGTTGCCAAATTGATAATTTTGGGTAAAACCAGCCTATTTTACAATGAGTTTTGAAAAACTAAAAAAAAAAAATTCTGCAAAACTGAGAAATCGGGGTCGGGGTCGGGGTCGGAGCGCCCGTAAAACAGGGTTTTTTTATTTTCGTCCCGCTAACCACATATGATTTTGTTTGAAAAGTGGAACATTTTTTTTATAATAAGAAAATTTTAAAAAATTTCCTTAACTTATGAAAAATTCCACACAAGGATGACATTTCGAACATAAAGTGTTAAAAAAGGTGATTTTAAACTGACCTTTAATGGTCCACAAATGATATTTAGTGGAGATAATTAATCTTGCATCTGGGTTACCACCACCGACCATCACTGTTAAAGGAATTTAGAATATTTTATGCTGAAGTGCATTCATGAAAATTTAAAAAAACATGATTTTTTAATTTTAATTAATTATGTAAATAGGCTCAGATTAGGCTCAATGGAACTTCCAACATGGCACGGTAATAGAACACGAATGCGGGTCATGTGCTGAATACTTTTTAGACAGGTTTGAGTATTAATGAGCTCATTTGCATATGTTTCAATAAAATGATATTAAAACAAAGTTGTGGGTCATCTTTTATTACGCACTTCGTAATTCGAGTCACAATATTATGGAAATAGCTCATATGGCGAAACTGAGCCCTGAAATACCCAAGCAGTAACTTAGAATGCCAATCACTTATTGTTTTCTTTCTTGAATAGGATCCGAACCAGAATAGCCCTTTGAGTTGGGGGTGAGCAGCTAGTCGAGGCTATGGCATCTACATCTGATTTGGACCACCTGTGACATTCCTGTATCAGCATGGCCACAAAGTCCTGCTCTTCCTCACATATTACACAATGCTTGCACTCCTACAGAATCCTTTGGGCTTCAGAGGTAACTTTACAAAAGAGGTCATTGTACTGAGACATAGATGTATAAAGGCTGTGCATATCAGTTGTTTTTGCTCCATGACCTGGGAAAAATTGTTTATTGTGCAAAAAACTGGTGTGAATACCAAAATTTTCCAGAAAAATGATACTGAGTATACATTTGTTTACCTGGGGAGACCCTGGTTAAAAAACTAGGAATCGTTAAATTACGAAAGTTTTTTTTAGAAATTGAAGTTTTTACAAATTTATCCCATCATTTTCATTTTATTTTCAGCAACAATTTTGAAGGATTGCCAGATTTCATATTCTTGTCCTTTTTTAAGCTCAGCATACGTCGATGCAGACTATTGTTATGGCAATGTGTTGACTCTATCTATTTATCACTCTGTCTGTTAACACTGTGCCATAATGCTTTTGTTGCCAAACCCTTGGGCCGATTGCAGCGAAAATCTGTCAGAGTAATCATTGACCCAAGGCCCATGTGGGTTTCACAGATTTGGGTCAAGGTCACGTGGGCCGATTAAAAGGGGCCAATGCTTTGAAAAATCTATAAATTCCTTCTTGTGCCACCAAACATTGCTATAATCACTAAAGTTGGTCAGAAACCACTGACCAAGTTGCAGATGGGTTTTCCAGATTTGGGTCAAAGGTCATTTGGGCCAATTAAAGGGGCCATCTTGAAAATCTATAAAGTCTTCTTTGCCACAAATAAATTGCTATCATCACTAGACTTGGTAGCGAAATCGGTCAGAATAATCACTGACCAAGGCCCATGTGGGGTGTTCACATATGTGGTCAAGGTCATGTGGGCCATTAAAGGGGCAATCTTTGAAAATCTATAAATTCCTTCTTGTGCCAAGTCAATTGCTAAAATCCTAGACTTGGTTAGAAGAAACCACGACCCAAGGTCCATATGGGGTGTTTTCACAGATTTGGGTCAAAGGTCATTGGAACAATTAAGGGGCACTCTTTTTAAATCTATAAATTCCTTCTTGTGCACAAATCAATTGCTATAATCACTAAACTTGTCAGAAGAACCGTTGAACCAAGGCATAGGGTGTTCCAGATTGGGCCCAAGGGCACATGGCCGATTAAGGGGCATTCTTTGAAAATCAAATTATTTTGTTTATTTATTTAAATCAATTGCTATAATCACTAGAACTTGGTCAGAATAACTGCTGACCCAGTCCTGTGGGGTGTTTCTCATATTTGGGTCAAAGGTCATTGGGCCCAATTAAGGGGCCATTGTTGAAAATAAAATAAAATTTTTCCTTTCTTGTGCCACAAATCATTTTTATAATCACTGACTTGGTTAGAAGAACTGCTGACCCAAGATCCATAATGGGATGTTTCACAGCTTTTGGATCAAAGGATCATGTAGACTGTTAAAAGGGCATTCTTTGAAATATATAAATTCAGTCTTGTGCCAACAAATAATGCTATAATCACTAGACTTTAGTAAGGGACTGCTGTCACACTTGCCTAAATGCGTCATGTTGCCAAACGATTGGCCTGATGCGCGAAAATCGGTCATAATAATCACTGATCGAAGCCCCATGTTGGGTGTTCACATATTTGGTCAGAGGTCCCCTTAGCCGCTTAAAGGGGCATTCTTTGAACTCTATAAAATCTTCTTGTGCCACAAATCATTGCTATAATCACGAGACTTAGAAGAACGCGCTGACCCAAAGCCCATATAGGGTGTTTCATATATTTGGGTCCAAGGTCGCATGTGCCGATAAAAGGGCATTCTTTAAAAAATCTTTAATTCCTCTTGGTCCTCAAATCATTTCCTATAATACCGAACATGCTCTGAAGCACATTGATCCAACGCCCATATGGGGTGCTCATAGATTTAAGTTAAATGTCATGTTAACTGATTAATGGGGCATTCTTTGAATATAAATTCCCTTGTGCCACAAATCAATTGTTAATAATCAATATATTTGGGGGGTTGGAATTAATGTAAAATTGGAGTGCTACTCATAATGTCTCTTACTTATGCGCATAGGTGGGGACTTCTCAGATTAATATCTGGCCAATGAGAAAATGTTGCGCCCCCAGAGTGGTGTGCCCATACTAATCACCTGCTGAGGCTACAGCACCATTGGTGCTCTTGTTTTTTGTTATTTTTCAATTTTTTGCAAAAGTTCATTACCTTACTTCGACTGTCCGATTTGTCTATTGCGTTCTCTGCGTTGATATGAGAGCCTGGGCACTTGCATACACTTCCCATCCAGTAACCGTGGAACAAACTGTGGTTTTTGATTGCAGAAACAATAATGCATATTGCCAAGCCCTATTCAAGTACTGTGCTAATTTGAATGTTTAAAACCACTAAACTGTGGTTTGTTTGTTTTACATCTTGGGAATGAATGGATTTGAAGGCTCAAATTTTCAGGACAACAATGATAAAAATACGGCCTTTCATCTTATCTCAAAATTCTACTACTTCCGGGTCAACAGGGGGGTCCCAAAGACTATCGGAACACACACCTTTACCTGTGTATTTTTAATTCTATTATATTACCTTTATACTTGAGTGAACTGACAAAACATGTCACAACTCTACTATTTGAACTTAACCTGCATATTTAATCATTATGATATGAACAAATGTACAAAAATGAACAATATACCAAATCATGTACAAAAAATCAGGGTTTTAAAGTCATTCAGAGGTCAAATGTTTGCATTTTCTCTCCTTCCCCTCCATTTGCAATCCACAAAGAAGACTTCTCATACATGCTGTACTAGGCATTGCTATGAAAGCTCTCTATCCACTTGAACAGGTTACAACTATGAGAGACTGGATGGTTCTGTCAGAGGAGAGGAACGCTACTTTAGCAATCAAAATTTTAATTTGACGACAAAGTGAGACAATTTGTGTCTTTCTACTGAGCACAAAGGCAGGAGGTCAGGGGTTGAATCTGACAGCAGCTGATAACCGTGTATCTTTGTAGACATTGAATTTTAATATCCACAGCATGACATATACAGGCAGCTGCCAGAGCACATAGGATTGACGTCAAGGTAAGGTCTTAGGATGGTCAGGGTATACATCAGAGGGGTTTTGAACCAATCCGCATAATGCTGCATTCAATGTGCCTATACTATCCTGTACAAAACACATGTCAGTACTTAAGGATAAAAAGTGTTTTCCAAGAAGTTATAAGAGGACACGGACAAAGTATTTCATGACATTTAAAGTACTAAGTACTAATGCTGTGGGGGCTAAAATGAGTGCAAAAGTCAGGGTTTTTTGAGTTAGGAATAGGATTTTGGTGGGATCACCATGATCCTATTGAGTGGAGATTTCAAAACTGGTGCATTATGGATTTACTAAAAACAACCGCTGTTATACATGTAATACGACTTTGTACATTGTAATAGAAAGAAGGAAGATGGGAAAATGAGAATACAAATTCAAATTACACTGTACTCTAAATGTTTATTGGTCTTTCTGACCACTGTCAACATTGTAAAATAAAAGCAAAAATTGTGTTTCAACTGTGTCTCTCCTGCTTGATATGAGATCCTGACACTTGTACTCACGGACCATCAAAGTACCCGTGGAACCAAACTTGCAGTATTTGATGCTTATACCTATAATGCATAGTCCAACGCCCTATTCACTACTAATCTTGATGGTTTAACCATTAAAACAGTAGTTTTTTTATCTGTATCTTGAGAAAGAAAACGGATTGAAAGCTGAAATTTCAGTATGACAATGAGAAAGATATGGCCTTTATCTGATATCAAAATTGATACTACTTTCGGTTAAATTAGGGGGTCCCCAATGCGATCAGAACAACCCTTTTTAAAGACTAACATTCTCATTTCAAATAAGCCTGATGGAGATCAAAAAAACTTTGTCAATCAAATAAGTCTAGTACAAAAAAGACCCTACTCTAAGGTTGTTGTCCACGCTGAACGAGTTTGGGACCATAAAATGACAGCTCCATATTTGGCTGTCCATGGTCAAAATGTGAAGTTAGTCTGTGGTTAAAGTTAAGTCAAGGCAAAATAAACAGTTGCATTTACAAAGAATGATGAAAAACCCTTGTCCACATTATATAGTAGCGTCACCAAGAACGGCCCTCTCTTGACAAGCGTATAACGCATCAGCGATCAGGCTAATGAGGATATGGGCTAGACATGTTCGCTTTACTCAACTTGTGTGGGAATTCAACTGCAATAGCCAATCCATTAACATGGCGGTTGTTATGGCTATGACCGATTCAAAAGCCAATCGGACCCACACTTCCGTGTTTGCACGATACGCCCCCTTTTGAGAGCAAGGGCCTTCTTTTTGTGACATCTACTATAATCATTAGCCTATTATGAATCTGCATTCGCCAAGTCAAATTCCAATTTCAACTAAAGTGAGTGATCTTAGAGTGTATCTTGCCACAGTGGCTCAAGACAGATGGCTGACATATTAGCTATTATGCATCTGCATTAGCCATTCATATTCCATTTCAACTAAAGTGAGTGCTCCTAGGGTGTATCTTGCATCAGTTGGCTAAGGCGGAGAGCAGAGTGGTGCGGTCGGTACATAATTAGCCTATTATGAATCTGCATTAGCCAATCCATTTTACTTTCCACTAAAGTGAGTGATCTTAGGGTGTATCTGCTCAGGTGCTAAGACAGTGCATTACATAATTAGCCTATTATGAAGCATGCATTAGCCAGTCACATTCCAATTCAACTAAAGTGAGTGATCTTAGGGTGTATCTTGCATCCGTTGGCTAAGCGATGCAGTACATAATTGGCCTATATGAGCTGCAGTCGCCAGTCCACATTTTAATTCAACTAAGTGAGTGATCTTAGGGTGTATCCTTGGCATCAGTTGGCTACGACAGATGCATTACATAATTAGCCCTATTATGTCTGCATTAGCCAAGTCACATTCCATTTCAACTAAATGAGTGATCCTAGGGTGTATCTTGCATCAGTTTCAAGACAGCTGCATTAACATAATTAGCCTATATGAATCTCATTCGCAAGCACATTTCTCATTTCAACTAAAAGTAGTGATCCTAGGGGGTATCTTGCAATCAGTTGGCTAAGACCAGATGCATTAACATATTAGCCTATCTGAATCTGGCCTTCGCCAAGTCACATTCCAATTTCCAACTAAGTGAGTGATCTTAAGGGTGTTCGTGTCATCAGTTGGCTAGACAGATGCATACATATTAGAGCCTATTATGAACTCATTAGCCAGTCATATTCCCATTTCACTAAAGTGAGTGACCTTAGGGTGTATCTTGCTCAGGTTGGCTCAGACCGAATGCATTACATAATTAGCCGATTATGAATCTGTCATTAGCCAAGTCATATTCCAATTCAACTAAAGTGAGTGATCTTAGGGTGTATCTTGCATCAGTTGGCTAAGACCAGTATTCATTACATAATTTGCCTATTATTGATCTGCATTAGCCAAGTCATATTCCCATTTCACTAAAGTGCAGTGGACCTAGGTGTATCTTGCATCAGTTGGCTAAGACAGCTGCATTACATAATTAGCCATTATGATCTGCATTAGCCAAGTCATATTCCAATTTCAACTAAAGTGAGTGATCTTAGGGTGTATCTTGCATCAGTTGGCTAAGACAGATGCATACATAATTCCTGATTTTGCTATTTAAAGGAATAACAGCACATTTTTCCAGCTCGCCCCAAATGTTCAATTTAAAATTTTTCCACAGTTGTGGTGCTTATTGTCTAGGAAACTATACCTGCAGTGTAATGCTCAAAATGCGTATTTGTCATAAAAGAATGAATTTTGTAATTAAATCGGATACCGATTGTACTTTTGGCGGCGCTGGAAACGCCAACTTATTTCCGTACATATGAAAAAGTGTCACCCCTCATGAAGAATGATCTCTAACTTGACTAGCCTGAACCGACAGAGCAACTAAAGATGAGTGTAGACACTTCATGGTGCAACAATTTCCCGGCAATTTCATAATGAAACGGGACGTTTTTCCTGCTGCCGTTTAATTATTATCGAGATCTCCGAATAATAATGTTAGTTATAATTACTTCCTTCTTTTGCGACCCACAAGAGTTTTGAGCTATACCATTCACATATATTGTTTACTATCAATGCCAAGGTACTGTGAAAAATCTCAATATCGGCGGAAAATTGGGCGCTCTTAAAAATTGCAGTTACTACTGCGTTAACGTGCAGTTACTCTTTAACCATCTCATTTTAACAAGGTAAATGAGGTTGATGCACATATTTTAAAGGTCTTTGGTCAAAGGAAAGCTTTTTACCCATGAAGTAGTGACAACATTCATCTTATCCGTCTACATTTCCATAGGCCAGTGAAATTGGTCCCGACTTGTATGCCTGGACAGCGTGGAAGAGCTGATTCTTAAGTAGGGCTGATGCCAAGCTAATTACCACTCAGTCATAGAAGGCGGTCAGTTTTCTCTGGGTGGATCAGCTGGATTAGCTGAAAGTGCTACACAGGTACACTATATTGCTGAATCAGTTTGACTGATTTCTTTCTACATTTAAATTTATTGGTTTTTGCATGGAAGAAGGTTAAAAGTCTTTACAGTTTACCAATTTTGTCCAAATTAGTGCCTGGACTAAACTACTCATTTTTCTTAGCCCTCTCGATTGTGATGCAGGCCTATAAAGTTACTAAACTAGAAAAATCCTCTTTTCAACCCCAATACTAGATTACAGTTTATTCTGTTATTAGAGGTGATACAGGGGGAGAAAAATGATGATATTTCAGATCATTTTGTCCTAACTCTTATTTGATGCAGCTTAATCCCCTGAGCATTTTAATACCAAATTTGTCAAAATCGGTCAAAAATGAGAAGGTGCCACCCAAAAACGTATTTAAGGGGGGGGGGGGGAGGGGTCTGAAGAGGGTCTGAAAATGATAAATTTGTCAATTACTGTAATTATATATGACATTTAGCCATTTTGGGATCTAAAATATATGTATTTGAGGTCAAAGAATCCATTTGTAAATGTTCCAGCAGTGACAGAGCTACCGCGTTCATAAAAATGGCCATTTGGTTAAATTCAGCTATGAGGGCGCTTTTGCCATTAAAAGGTACATGCGCTTTCTTATTGCAATCATTGAAAACTTATCCTAAAGGTAATAATTGATAGTACCTACTCCAGAAATTTGAGCTCATTAACTGAACGGCCTTTCCGCTGCTCGTGGAGCCAGTACTTGGAATAACATCATAAGCAATTTTGTGCCATATAGGTTTGTGTGTAGGTCAACGAACTTTTGCACCCTATGTTTTCAATAGAGACAAATTATAAAAATTGGCACTGTGACCAAACGAAAAAGAGCTTTGTGCTGAAAATTTCAGAATATACTTTAATATGGCTTATCTTCAATTCTACACAGAAAAATATCTCAAAATGGGTAAGGTTAGGGCGTGGCTGGCAAAGCGCCCTCGTGGCTTAATTTTACGTAAAATGGCTAATTTTATGAAAACGAAAAATCGAAATCTGACGAAATTCATCAAAATGGATTCCTTGACCTCAAAAACATAAAATTAACCCTAACATTGCTAAAATGTGGTATGTAATTCCAGTAACTGACACATTTATCATTTTCAGACCCTCTTCAGACCCCCCTCAAATTTGGATTTTTGGGCGGCACCTCATTTTTTGGCCGATTTTGACAAAAATGCTCAGCGGATCAAGCTGCATCAAATAGGAGTTAGGACAAAATGATCTTAAACATCATTTTATAGCCCATCCCTACTGTTATAGGACAAAAAGTAACATAGTAACTATAGTAAGAATCACCCCACAACATCAAGAAAAATCACCCCACAATGTTAATAAATAACCCCACAATGTTCATTTCTACTTAATAATCACCCCACAACATTACTCTATGCACACACAAACACACACACACACAAATGCAAGCACACATACATATTCACAATCAAAGATGCACTCAGAACCATAACCCTAATTAAGAAAAGG
This sequence comes from Ophioderma brevispina, assembly GCA_023653785.1. Lineage (NCBI taxonomy): Eukaryota > Metazoa > Echinodermata > Ophiuroidea > Amphilepidida > Ophiodermatidae > Ophioderma > Ophioderma brevispina. Next base: position 6,544 of record JAMKCH010020029.1, on the reverse strand, counting down.
TGTTTGCCCTCAGTGTTTCCTGATGATGAATATGGCAGGGCTATGAAATCTCAGATTAAAATCTGATTTTGTATTTTTTCATCCAAATCATCCCTGTGTTAAAGTATAGGAAATTGTTTGAATTTTAGACTTCTCAGCATTTTCAGAGTTTTTTGATCAGTGGCTGCTTACACAAGTGGCCGATCAAGTACCCTCTACGAAGCCGGTTTTTCTGAACCGGAACAATGGACCAACTTATGTACTCTTTTTGCAAACTTTCAGTTTTCCTCCTAACGTCTCGAGCAGCAGTAATACTCTTTCAGTACTAGCTGGTGAATAGTAACTATGTCGCATTGTTCCTAGTAAATGCAAAAAAAGGAATGGAAATATTTACTGAGACACCCACTACGTGTCACGTTGACAATTGTCTGCTACTCCCTCGTCTTCCTATCCGAGATACAGTAATATCGCAATCACTAAGAGGGGCTGGGCCCCAGATTTTAGGATATGAAGGTTTTTTATCTTGCGAGATGACCTCACCCCAAACCCCTATTTAAGTTTTGCGCTGATATTTTCATCCGTTTTTGCTGTGAGAGCAAAAACGTGATTTTTTGTAAGCCCCATGGAGCACTGTGTAAAAATTCTAGTGGGTCGACCAAAATGGGGGCAACGTTTTTCGCTCATAACTTCCAAACACAAAATATCATTTTGCCCTACGATTTCACGAGGTCATGAGAAAAAATAGTACTTCTTCCGATACCCAAAATGTTGACCACTTCCGTAAAATCTGGGGCTTCTGGGGACGAAGCCATTAGCGATCGGGCCGGTGGACCTTTAACTCCAAACGGAGTGTGATGAACGTGAAAATTGCCAACAGGGATCGGTGGCCTGTCACAGTTGATACGTCTGCTCCCAACACCCTTGAGATTTGTAAACATGCATGACCGCTGCTGCGATAGGAGCCCAGATAGGAGCCCAGATAGGAGCCGAAGAAAATTGTCGATCTTTCCTTCTATCGCATTGATAGTAAGTACCGCACAGTGCCTTAGTTAACATGAATCCCTGTTATATTGGTCAAATGGGCATATGTGTGACTAAACGTCTGCATGCATAGTTGCCTCTTGAAATGTACATTAAGTTTTCCCGGCGGGAGGCCATATTGCCCGCAACCCTATGTTGTAGACCCGGGGGATACAACCCTAGGGTTGCGGTACCAAAACTAGCTCACACCCCTGATATGCGTTCTGGTCCAACCCTTGCTACTTGCAGTTATGCGAAATAGGCAGTTGATGTCTTTTGTGATATTCTCTCAATATTAATTGTCAGTCTAATTTAGCTTTCAGATATGATCAAGTTTGGTCTGGACAAACTTCTCCAATCGGAAGAAAGCAGTGTGGTGAATGTCGATTTGAAAAGCATCTTAGGAGGGAGTTTAAAAGGAGAGTGGGTGCTGGACGAGAGTGGCGAGGATGATAATAAGAAAGACGAAGAGGAAGATGATTCAGAAACACAAAGTAAGAAAATAGTAGGTGGTGTGATTTTGTGCAATAAGCAGCTAGGTATGAGAAGAATAGTCTTTTCCAAGAGAAGATTTCAGTAGCTTCCCAGAATGCATTGCTTCCAATGGAGGTTTTTGTACAGGTACTGATGTGAATCGTTAGTGATGAAACAGCTAAATTGACAGTACTGATCACAAACTTTCATTTTAAGAGTGTTTCATCTCTAACGATTCACATGACAACCTGTACAAAAACTGCCAATGGAAGCAATGCATTGTGGGAAGCTACTGGTATCTTCTCTTGTCTTTTCCTAAAATATCCTTATCAGATGACTGAGCTTTCAATATTGTAGTCACAGTGATATCTCAAGAGTTACAAGGTGCTTGTTCCGATTTATGTCTATTATGTTCTCTACTTGATATGAGAGCCTGGCACTTGCACATACACCCCATCAAGTACCTTGGGAAACAAACTTGCGGTTTTGATGAGGGAAGCAAAAATGCAGATTGCAAAGGCCTATTCAGTACTGTACTAATATTGATGATTTTTTGTTTATATCTTGGGAATGAAATGGATTTGAGGGCTCAAATTTCAGGACGACAATGAGAAAAATACGGCCTTTCAGCTGATATCAAAATCGATACTACTTCCGGGTAAATCAAGTTTGGCCTAAATTTGGGCCTGACTAATGTAATTTGGGCTCATGTTTACAACCCTTCCACATGCATGATCCCATTTAGCATTGCTGGAGCTGTTCACTGGGATGACTTGGGATTCCCCCCCCCCCACCCCTCAGCTCATTTGATGCAGAATACCCCTGTAAATTGGTTGTTGAAGCTGGCACTTGCTAGAGTATTGGAACCCTGCAATATGAACAAAGGAAATTGACAAGAATCTGTGAATTCTTGCAATTGCTTGCTAAATAAGTATGATCTTCAGAGAACCCATTTGGATTTACCACAGTCTCTTTAGCGTAATCTTTTTGGTTTCTTGCTGAATTTCTAATTCTAACAAAGCAAACTATTGTAGTCACAGTGAGAATCTCTCAGTGGTGGGTGACAAGTGTGCTGTGATATCTTTTTGGAGCTTATATGCATAATGTTATATGCACAATTCACTAATGGGGAGTTCCCCCTATTCATAAAGCAATCAGCATTAATTCACTTCCATAGACATACATCACACTCAGCATATGGTAGATAGTGCCTAAGAACTTTAAAAGGAACTGTAAAAACTATAATTGCAGTTGTAATCACTTTGACTGTTTTTGTGTACAAGTATGTGCTGTGTCTATATAAGCATTTCCTGTGCGCATTGTCATGATGCTGTGTGGCTGGGGTGTGGACAAATGTTCAGTGCAATCTCATATTTAAGTACTCTCATTATTGTTCTCAGCTCACATGTACATGTTTGAGGGTAAGGACTACTCTAAGGAACCAAGTGCTGAGGATACCAAGGCCTTTGATGAGTTAGTGGCAGCTGAGATGGCAGCCAAGCAGCAGGCAGTGGTCGGTCCTCGTTCCTTGAGGAAGAACAGAGAAGCATCGATAATGCCCGAGTTACAGGTACCAGGGAGGAAGAGGAAGGTTTTGACTGAGGAGGAAAAGGAGGAGAGGAGAAAGAAGGTATTAAAAAGATGTTACTTCTGAGTTGTATGCTGTGCAAGAATGCAATGTATTTGGGGATATAAGTGCAATTCAGTTGAGTAGATCTGCATCTGTCTTGGATGAAAACAAAACAAAGCAAAAAAAAATAAAACTTTAGTACAAAGAGCTTTTTTTGTCTGTTAAAGATCACCTTTTTGCTTTCGTCTCTACTTCATATAATAGTGGTTTTGCATTGTAGATAACACTAATAGATTGGGAATATGGTGGAATGGATCTCCTTTCTTTGTTGCTGATAACCCCAACTCATATGGCATATGTTTGGTTGCATCTCCCTTTTCATGTGCAGGGATTGAACGATCAGAATTAGTGTCAGAATTTTGAGGAAATACATTTTAGCTATATCCACAACCAATTCTAGCAGTTTGTAAGTTATGTTAGTGGCTCCCAAAGCTTTAATTTAGGTGACTGGTGCATTGACCAAAAGAAAACCACCATTTAAAGTAATAATTATGCACCTAGTTAGGTCAGGTTTCCTTTTGAGGGGCTGCTGCTGGTATCCTGTTAACCAGTATTTCCTGTCCCAGTTCTGAGTTGTCGGTGACTAAACCGTCAACCCCCATCGGATTTCTGATGAGGAGGGTAGCTGGTTACCCTGGTAGATTTTGGGAAAAGAAGATCTACCTACAAGAGCGTCAGCTCCGGAGAGCTAATGGCAGCCATCCAGCACATGCTGCCTTACACGATGGGCATGGTTGCCCAAAGGCTAGGCCCACCGCCAAAAACTGTGGATTGACGTCAGGAAGGGCATCCGGTCAATTATCTTTTGCTTGAATAAATCCTCACACAGCAGTATTGCCAAGTGTGAGAACATCCGGCCACCCCTGTTAGCGGGGACAAAACCGGATTTAAAACTTGGGTTTAACTAACTAAAATATTGCATTGTAATTTTCTTTTTTGTTCATACCAAATCTCAATAGATTCTGTTGGAAGAGAACATCAGATTGCTCTTAACACAACATGAATATTTAGGTTATTGGTAAACATTTTAGCCAATATTGTTATAAATTTTGCTTTGTGGCAAGAGTGTATGTATACCTCCATTTTTAAAGAAGTCTTCAAATATAGGGTCTACATGTCTTTTCTTATTTTTTTTCCTTAAAGGGGAATCTGTACTAAGAATAATTTATATAATATGCGCTATAAAATAATTATTGAACACATATCGAGTGGTTTCATGGAAAACGGAATTATACTAACCATAAAAATGAATTAAAAGATTTTGCCTGACCATACGCTATTTGAAATTCGTACTAGTGCATATGGGATATGTATACACCTTCACTTGTGGGATATGTATACACCTTCACTAGTGACACTTTCATAATGTGTATTTCCTATGGCATGTATGACGCAAACGTGCCGGCCGTATCGCATAACATGTTATACACTAGCGCGGTATTTAAAATACACTAGCGTGGTATTTAAAATACACTAGCGCGGTTTTAAATAGCGCATGGTCAGACTAGATGGTTTGAAGTCATTGTTATGGTTAAAATAATTTGGTTTTTCGATGAAACCACTCTATATGTGGTCAATAATTATTTTATAGAATATATTGTATAATATTATTCGTTGTACAGGTTCTCCTTTAAGCCACACAATTACCCTCATCTAAGGTTTAGCCATTTATTTGCCTGAAAATTCTGACTTTTTATTTATTTCTTTCTTTTTTTTCTTTTCAGAGACAAGAAGCAGCTGCAAAGAGAGCCAAACTCCAAGAAGAAGCTGAAGTTAGGAGAGCACAAGAAAGGAAAAGGAAATTGTAAGTTGATGTGTCATCATATTAAAGTGGAGATTTTTGGGCTTGAGTTTAAAGGCACTATCAGTGATTTGCTAAAACTGAAAAGCAAAAAAAAAAAAAAAAAAAAATCATCAAAAATCAGATTTTTGCATGTGTGTATCAAGTACAGGTACCCTAACATATCCTGAAAGTGAAAAGGCCAGAAGCGACCTAATAAGGACAACATCGGATATATTAGTCATTACTGTCCGTTCGGAAACTTACTACAACCCGTAATCGAATGGAGCGTCGATCTTTGTAAACACTGCCATTTTCTTCCTTTTCTGTCAATTCTTCAGTTGGAAAAAACTTATAATTCTACAGACATCTCCTTAACTTTTAAGTTATTCCTGCAGATTTTAAATATTTTGACTCTTTCGGACAAATCACTGATTGTGTCCTTTAATCTGTCCACACTTCTTCAATGCCTCTTCCTTGCAGAGTATTTGATTGGGATTTTCATGTAATTGGTAGGGATGATTAATATAGGTTGGGCTCAATATTTGAGGAAATTCATGTCAAACGTCTTCTGAGGATCATTTAGAGTTCATGTGTAAAACCAGGGCACATGTGGTGGCAGTGGATCAGCGCTCGCCATATAAGCATAAGGTTGTGGGGGTTCGAGCCCCGCTTGCTGCTAATGTGTTGTGCACTTGGGTTAGGCACTTTACCCTCGCCTTGCCTCTCTCCACCCATGAGTATAATGATGGTACTAGCATATGCTGGGAATGCGAAAACAGCGCGCTGTGCGGAGGAGTGGCGAACCCCCCACCAGCCACCGTTATAGGAGGGAGTCTGGCCCAAAACGCCATTGACAGAGAGATGGGCACTCCACCTGCTGGCGCACCATTTGTATTTTTTGTTAAAACACTTAAATTCTTCTTGCACAGAAAAGGTGTTGTTGGTAGTCCCCAAAATTGCTCAGTGATCCTTGAGTGGGTCATATACACTAGGAGAAGTGAACCGCGTCGTTTTTCCTGACTTTAGGCGTCAAATGGCGTCGTATGGCTTCATTTGGCGTCTCTGGCGCCGTTCTGGCGTCACTGACGCCATTCCGGCGTCTTTGACGCCAATTCTGGCGTCTTTGACGCCATTCTGGCGCTACACTGGCGCCAAAATGCGTCACTGACGCCAATATGGCGTCACTGTGCGCCAAAATAAGGTCACTGACGCCATTGTCTGGCGTCACTGACCGCCATTTTTGGCGCTGGCGACGCCATAGTGACAATCCCCCCCCAATTCCACTTGAAAATGGTGTCAGAATGCCACAATTCATGCATAGTTGTCAGATGTATCAATGCACTGAATGCCTTGAGTCTGAATTATTGTCTTTTACAGGTAACTCCTATCCCAGGGAGGGAATGTTGCCAAATATCAATTATTGGTATTTGTTTTTGTTATAAATGGAGAATGTTTGGGCGGATGATTCTGCAAATATTAACTGTTTGAACGGCCTTAAGGTCAAAGTCATCATTACTTAAATAAAATAAATGTTAGTAGTACCATACTTATGTTGTTTACAGTGGGATTAAAATACTTGGACAGAAGATACGTACACCTCATGTAAGCACACCTCATGTAAGCACAGCAAGCTCCATAGAATGTTGTCACAGTATTTT
>JAMKCH010020028.1:0-20877 GCA_023653785.1 Ophioderma brevispina | reverse complement strand
GAGGTACCACTCAATTTTCAGCCTCAACCCACCACTCAATCAATCAAACCTGAGATTTTTGTATGTATCATTGAATTGTCCTTTTTTCAGTATTTTTCTTATGCTATCATATTACAAGTGAATCTGTTACTTCATTAAAGTGGTAGAGTGAAATCCAATTAAGGCATGTATGTAAATAGTCCAACAAAATCAAAAGTCACTGACTTAATTTGGTGTTATAATCTTATGGTTGAAGTAACAATTTTACCAAGATCACTAATACTCAAACTCAAAGCAATGATCATGATATACAATTATGTTAATATCCAAAGAGAGAGATATGTTGTTGAACCTTTCAACTTACCACAGGTATGTTAAATAGTGGTGTGAGAGAGCGATATCCTTTACCACACTGCCATAGCCTGATATTGGAGTCCTTGGAACCTGCTGGACAAGTAACAACATAATGTTACATTTAGACAAGGGCTACTGATAACATGTTTTGTTTCAAAGATCCTAGCCTGTTCATCTTTATTATGTTCTATCTTGGGGTTCTATTACCATGCCACATTATAAGCTCATTGACTAATTGGTTTAGTCTGTAGAGTGGATTAAAGATTTTTCTTCAAAATGTGCAAATGAGCTTATTAATATTCATAACCTGTCCAAAAAGAATACAGTGTGTGACCTCATCATGTTCTATCACCATGCCATGTTAGAAGTTCAGTAATCAGTTTAGTCTGTAGAGTGGATTAATGAATTTTGTTGGCTATCCATCCAGGCTGGCATCCATCTGCATGATCACATAGGCCTTCCACAACATGGTTGTGGGGAGCCAAATAGGCCAATATGCTCAAAATGCAATTTGAGCCAAAAACAAAGATCTGGAGTATGCATATATTCACAGAGGTCTTATGAAAATCCCTGGATGTGGTTTCACATACTCCTGCACTATCATATTTGACAGCTTTTGTAATCCACCAGATTTTACAAGAATGCGAGCAACTCTTTAAATCAAGCAAGAGTATCAAACATGTTACAATTTTTGCTTATATTGATTACCAACAATATCCGATAGTTAAGACTTGTATCCTGTCAGGGTACCCCAAGATGGTCTCTTATAACATCTTCAGTTCAAGCGAATGTCCACCAAATACTGATAAACTCTTACCAGATGCTACTAAATCTGTGTTGTGCAAAGCTGCCACTGAGGATATCCAATTCTCCTCTGATAACATCCTCTCACTGTTGTCGATAAGTGACGAACGAGAGTGAGCATTCTTGACTACGGTGATGGGTTTCTTCTTCATCACACTCCAAAGTGCTAATGACCTATTAACAAAATGAGATAAAAAAAATAAAAGATTTAAAAACAATTTGAAAACTGTCTAAACCCATACAATTTACACCTTTGATTTACTTTCTGCAGCTGTGGTAGCCTTCCCTATCATAATAAAGCTTTTCACCTTGAGCAATTAATCAATTGAATTTGTGATAAATCACAATTTTGTAGAGTTCAAGTCATGCACCACATTTGTTACAAAACTTTTCAGACTTCAACAAGTAGATCGCAAATGAGCCTCTTCAAATAATTATATGTAACAGATGGGCATCTATTAAGTACTTGTGTATGAGATTACTTGACACATTGAATTTTCTTGGTAAATGAAAACATGCAATTTTTATGCAGAAACAACTAGAATATGGCAATTCTTGGCTTTTGTGGTCACTATATTCAAAGGATATCCATGGGCCGCCAATCAGAACAAAAACGCAAAATAACCTCAATAATATGCATGTTTACCATCAACACTTTACAATACTTGTGTCCACCACTACCCACATAAGTGTCATCAAATTCAGACTTTGCATTCTGGTAAAGGTTCACTTTTTTGTCAAAATGATGACAAGAGACAAACATCATGCATCATATGTATACATCACATGATCACACATACATCATACACATACAACCAAATGCTAAGTCTGGTATAAAATTGGATTCTTTAAGTCCAATACCCAAATTTATTGGTCAAGCTATGAGTTGAAAAAAATATTGGGCGAGACGCATTGGACGAAAAACAAGAATCTAATTTTATCATTATTATGTTTTGAGAATCTTGTGTCCTGTATTACTATACACAGTTCATTATAAACTTTAGCTTGGCCAGTTCAGGCCTTGGGCCAATATTGTCATGCTTGTCTCTGTCGAAAGAACATCCCCTGTCTACAACCGGCACCTTCAGATAACCATTAATTGCCGATCTGTTTTTATGAGATCCATTTTGTTAATTAGCTCCGTCGTCGGTGGCGTACGTCAACAAAAAAATTGTTTCAACTTTCAGATTTCCGTGAGTTGCTCTTTGCCTACCATCAACCAAAGATCAAAGTAAAAGCATTTCATCAGTTTATGTACCATGCCATGGCCACATTGCTACTTTTGACACTGGATCAAGCGATAACCTTATCTTTAACGACCTGAAAATCTTACTCCAACGCGCAGCGGTACTCTCCACGGTGTGGGCATATCCACACCTTTAATCAATCCATTTATTTTGAAAATCTACTTCCTTCAGCAGAAGATTAGCCATCTCGCAGATAAATAAAAACAAACGTCGTCCTTGACATTCATGCAAAATTGATGTGACATGACCGTATTCAGTGTGCCACACGCGACTCTTCCAGTACATAATTAGCCTGAATCCGTGGCCATCACGCTGCTTCTGCCATGTTCTTCGACGAACCATGGCGGCCACCATAATGAATACCAAGACGGTTTACCTAGTGGGGTTCGTTGCACATTCGGCTTAATACTGTCCTTGTTACCTTGCATTGTTTTGCCACAGACATAAACTGCATTAGAATGCGTTCTGTTTAAAAATTCAATGAAAGTTAGGGGGATTGTCCCAAAAAAAAAAAAAAAAAAAACGTGTTGCAATGTTTGGGCACCACGTTTGAGAGGCTTTGTTGAGAATTGTTTGGTTTTTATTGGTTTTCCCCGCATTGTATAAAAGTATAGGACGGAAGAATCTCAAAACCATAATAAGGTTTTTGAAATCGACTGCAACTTTTCTTTGAAGACCAGAAAACAAAACCTAACCAAACTGTAACACACACATGGACAAGTGCACTCTCGCAAATCCCCCTTCTGCCTTTTCAAGCCAGGGGATAAAAAATGCATCAAACTTTCATCTCCGTTTCATCCCAAGCTATTGGGATTGAGCATTTTATTTGAGTATCTTTAGTTCTAGTTAATCTTTTTTGGGGGTAATACCTCCATAAACTAAATTCGCGGGTCTTGAAAGCTTTGGCGCTCGCTAGATTCAAAGAATATAGCTGTGGGCCGCCCCATGAAACCTTTGACCCTGGCACGTGACTTTGATCTCATCAACATATAGGGATTGCATGGTGCAACCTATGAAAAGTTTGTTTCCATTGGAACTCACGTTTTTCAATTTAGTCCATTTTACATTTTGAAGCCCATTTTCACACAAACTGGCCCTCAACATGACCTTTGACCTTTCAAACAGACCTTTGACCTACTACACATATGAGGGCTTCCCATTGTGCCCCTATGACAGAAGTTTTGGTTCCATTGAAGTTAAACTGTTTCAATTGAGGTCCAATTGAAAAAAACTTACAAAATAACTTTTTAGAAAAAAAAACATACACACACACACATACCAACATCCACACCACACCGGATTGCTAAGGTCCTGCCAGCTATAGCTGGCGGCCACAAAAATTATATTTCAATCTCTGAATCAATTCTTTGATAGTTGAATAGTGCATGCACTATAAGTTTAAATGTTTCAAATGAGATATTTTTTCTAGTTATCACTCACCCGTCATCTGCTCCAGAAATGAATCTGCTCATGATTAATTTGACCGTCAATGGAACCTCTGTATTAAAAAGAAAATAGGAAAAGTTCATTGTTAGTAGATGTAGGCTATGTGACAACATGCCGAATATACTACTTGTAACCCTGCTTACAACCTACCATGCTTGTAGGAGGGCGCCAATATTAAGCCTCTGATGGCTAGTAGAGTGGGAAATCAACACGTTTTTTCAATCTCTAATTAAAAACAAGTAAATTCTATGGCCATTTGACTGCTCAAACATATCGGGCAAGCAATTTTTATGTCAACTGAATTTTTGATACGGTTCCGTTGGATTTTAAATTTTGCAAGTAAAGTCAATGTGGCAATTTTAGACGTAACTTCAAAAACCAATGCTCTTCTCAACCTATTTTGTGAGAACCACACAGATGCCTTGTATATTTATAAATCTTGGCAACGAAAAAATAATATTCGGTTGATTGCAAATGGCCCCCCTTTTTTTTTTTTTCCAGTTTAAACAAAAAACAAGGCGAACTGGTATTTATGCGATGCGTAAAAGATGTCCCCACCGAATATCGCGATCACTAAGTGACATCTAAAACTGCCCAGTCCACCCTATTGGGCCATCACTAGCTCGCCAGAAATAACTTGAAGAAATGGTTATCTTTTGGTAAAATGACTCAAGAAACTTGAAATTCATCATGCAAAATCCCTGACAAATCACTAATTTAAGTAAAAATATAATTTTACTCAATTTGCAACACTATTTTTTGACAAAAATCATTTGCCCACATTTTAAATTTGGGACCCATACAGGGTCTGGAAAGTGGCGAAACTTTGAATTTACGATTATTCTCACATTTTTCAAGAAATTTAACAGTCGGCAACCCCAAAAACTGACCCGACAACCAGAACTAAATAAAATCGCCCAAAATCTAATCAGGTCGAGAACTCCTCAGCCCCTGCTTCCACAAGTTACATCATTATACGCCTTACAGACTCCATAAACATTGTACACAAGCCTTGAAAGAAAAATTTCATAAATTAATTGCAAATTAATACTTAATTAGCTATTTTACAACCCAAATCTAATCATTTGAGAACTCATCAACCTGCTTCTTTCCACCCGTTACATCATCGTATCCCTTTAGGAACTCCCAATATTGTCACAATGTTGACATTTTCTGTGCAATATGACCTTTTTCCCTTGACCTTTTTTTCTCTACCCCCTGACAGACCCAGTGGAAGGACCCTGGGTATGAATTACATGGTGAGTAGGGGGTATCCCCTCCTCCAATATACCCACGTTTGGCTACTCCTAGCTCATCCAGACAATCGGTAAAGATATCCCCAAATGTTCCAGGTTAACATTTTTATCACGGACATACCGGACGGACATACGGACGGAGCCCATTTTAATAGTCCCTCCCGAACGAACCTATCCGCACTTCTTCGGTACGGGGACAAAAAGGTATGTGTTGGCATGCAAGTCAGTAAAATAGAGTATCCTTTTCATTCCAGGGTATGACTGTTCACAAGGACATGAGAAACACCACTGTATCGCTGTTGTGAAAGGCTCAACACAATTTGCAATTGATTAAATGGTTATACAAAAGAGTTTCCTGAAGCATGACACAACAGTGGTGCAATGACCTTTTTATATATATCTTTTTTCTTATCTCCATACACAAATGTCCTTATTGTTCTCCCTGCAGAGCATGTGTCGTAACAAAGAACTAGAATGCCCAAAAAAGGACCACTAGAATGCCTTTAGTTTCTTTTCATGTGCACAGATGATACTCACTTGTGTACATGCACTGGCTCCGATATTAGGAATTCCTCTGACTTATAGTGAAGTGAGATGTTAGCATAGTTCAGAAGTTAATGGGAAACAAAAAACAAATGATTGCTAGGGAATATGGGAGCCTTGTAAGATGTTATCCTAAACCACATTGTCTCCTAATATATATTTTATCAATGTACATTTCACTTATACTTAAAAGGAGTCATTCTCGCCCATTTGTGGTACTATAAACAATTGCTTAGGACCGTTTTGAAGACAAAGTACTTTAAAAACCCAATCCGCAGTCCAGACTCAGTCAAGATACACCCACGATGTGGTGTCTCACTAGTTAATTTGAGGGTCCCTAGATTTTGTACCAAGAAGATTCCCTTTTGCCTACTATCATATGACACAGACATACACATGAATGTGCATTCACTTTCAAATGTGCATATGATGCTGTTAATTGTGTAAATATCCTTACTATGCTGAAATCAAGCTGGATTCTCTACTACCTTCCATATCCTCACGGAACCAATCCTGCCGCCAGAAGTACTAGCTCTTTTTTGTGCTGTCTACTGCTGTTATGGTGTCTTGGTTGTCCAAGTCGCAACAATAAAAGAAAAAACAAATTACACTAAATACTCAAAGTTGCTGCCAGAATTCAGGTGGGGGCATGATGCGCACGCCGTAAGATTTGTCGATAAAAGGGGCGAGGGGGTGTCGGTCGTGGTGGTAGCCTCATGCACGATTAACCATGGGAAGGCCGACCTACTCCGACAAGCCAATCGGCATCACTTCCGTGTTTAGCCGTCGCGCGGCGCCGTAAAATAACTCAGAACAATTCTGGCAGAGAGTTTTGAGAATTAAGTCTAGACAATGCAAGGAGGGAATATGCTGCACTCTCACATGGAATATTTATACAGGTAACATAACAACTAGTATATACCTCATATATATAAGATCCCTGTCCATCTGATTGGTTAAAGTGGGAGGCATAATCAACTAGCTTCAAGAATTCAACAAAAAATGACTTGCCCTGGGAAGAGAGGTCATAGTTTCATACACTATGGCCCGGGAGACTCTTCCCAACTATTCATCCAGTGTACATATTGAAGCTGGTGAAGAGATGAATATAAGCGCCCATCGCGTTTTGTTTACCTCGTGCTGTGTTTTTGTAGTGTAAGTCTTATACAAACAATTAAGGAGGATGGTTGAATCGCGGCATCAGTATTCATGGTTTTAGCTTGTAATAAGATCTGAAAGGAAGCGAGATGCGCAGCTCATAGGGCTTAATACCAAACAGCAGTTAAAACACACCATTAAGATATTCGAGGATTATATTTGACACCGATACGGCCATCTGCAGGCCGGGTAAAGTTGCCGGGGGGGAATTCGTACTGGCAAGGAAAATTGTATGCATCTTGCCGACAAACAATGGCAAGAAGTCGATTACGGTATCCTTTTTTTTGGACACAACATCACTTCCTCCAACACAAGAAAGGTTGATGGCTATTCCTTCACAATTATTTTTTTGGTTTTTTGGACCCTACGTTACAAAAATTGTTAAACCATTCATGCACGCATTCCAGACATGGCCTACACATGATATATGCCTGTGTTAGCATCTCCTGGCTTAGAATGTTCCTTTAACCAGATCTTAATCAAATGCAAAAATCTATATATTCCGTATATTAATACAAATATTGACTGGCTATGAGGGGCATGGTTGAAACTATAGGCCCACGGTGATCTCGAACCATACTATGCCGCGAGGCGTAAGCCGAGGCATAGTCTGGTTTCGAGATCAACCGGGGACCTATAGTTTCAACCATGTCCCCGAATAAAAAAGCAGTTAATATTTGTTTTATATACCGAATAAATATAGATTCTTGGCATCTGATTGGTTTACAAGAACATTCTAACCAAGATTCTTTTAACATAGGCTAATAGTAATATGTGTAGGGGGGCCATAAGTTAATTACAACAATTTTGGTAACTTACCAATGTTTCTCCAGGAATCCAACTTCTAAGTTTCCACTTAAACAATCCAAAAATTATTAACAGCAAAACGCGAACATACAAGTTTAAATTCTAAAAAGTTCCACTTCTTCAATTCCCATGCCCATGTCAACATTTTAATTTTAAAAGTCGGCATCATGTCTCGGAGTTCTTTCTGCCACGATTGCAAAAGTACAGCGTTATATCCAGGAACACCTTGTCCTGTAGATCTTGTGGATCAATCAAATCAGTGACTCTTGAATTAAGGCCATGTCTCCTGGCGATATGGGATTGTTTGTGCCTTACACCACCCTTACCAAGCCTTACCTTGCTGTTCAGGTTGCTGAGAACCATTTGACAATCGTGAAGAATTAGCAAAAATCTTCATGACCTTTGATATCAACTTCCTTGTGTTGAGAAGGAAGTGACGTGGAGTCCAAAAAGGATCGCCATCATTGACTTTTTTGCTATACAAAGTGCCCCATTTTTCGTCGGCAAGATGCGTTAGCAATTCATCGAAATCCGAATTCGGCAACCTTTCCACGGTCTGCAGATTGGTCGTCACCGCTGTCAACTATCCTACGAGATATTTCAAGGCGTATTTTACCTGCCGTTTGGTATAGCATATCAGCTGCGTTATGATCATAAGACCTTCGTCGAATAACAAACTAAAGGCGTGGCTGTGATTCAGCCATTTCGGCGGCCCTTGTTCGGTGGTTGTTTGTACCGGACTCTGGACCAGCACTGTGTAGTAAATGTGAAACAAAAATTCCCCAAAAAGCGAGTCTGCTTCACACACAGAAAAGTGAACCCGGCGAGTGTGCGCTGTAATTCATCTCTTAACACAGCTTCATATGACACTCGTAATATGATGGTAGTGTACGGCAGTATCATGCTGGAAGCGGTTGTCCCGAGGCATAGTTCATGAACGAGGATGCCCGCTCTCCCAGGGGCATAGTTTATTTTTGGTAAATTCGTTGAAGCTAGTTGAATTTATGCCTACACTTTTAACCAATCAGATGAAAGGAATCTATATATGAGTATATAAAAAAAAACAAATATTGCTGCTTTTTATTCTGCGCAGGTTGACAATAGACCATCCGGTGATATCGGAAACCATACTACTACTAAATAGTATGGTTTCGAGAAGCACCTTGGGCCTATAGTTTCAACCATTGCCGAATATTATAGCATTTAATATTTGTACACTATATCATGATTGCAGTGATTGAGCCATGTGATAGCTGTTAATGTAACCTGGCTTGCAACAACAGGGGTGGCATAATGATATAAACAAATATTGACCGCCCATATTCGTGCAATGTAAAAATATATCATTCGGTCAAATGGTGACTGTTCCATTTCAAAGTCAAATTTTACCTCATGATTTATTTTTACGTATCACAATCGTAGGCATCAATATTTGTATACTAACAAACAAATGGATGTTGGAGAATTTGCATCAGCCCTGATGTTACAGGAGAACCACCAGAAAAAGAACGCCTTCCTACTTTGTCACAAAACAAGTTTTCTTTTGTTTTTAAAATTGATTAGCCGTTGTGTTTTTACAGTTAATTTATTACGATACACACACACACACACACACACACACAGACGCTCAAAACTCTAGAAAAACGTGTACTTATTTTACACTTACTACAAAAGATTTGGCTTCTTTCAAAGAAATTGTGCCATAATAAAAAACAAACCTGTTATATCCGTAATTGAGTTTTTGGACAGTTACATCCCTGGCTTGCTCCAGGACAATGCACTACCCCTCTTTCAAATACAATATAACCAAGCGAAGCCTGAGAGGTGGCCGGACATGAACCCTCCCCAAACATCATTCGCACCCGAATCGGGCCTGATGTGGCAGCATATGGAAATTTATGTACTTAAAAACATAAAACCATTGTGGCCGTATTCCAGAAACTTTGTTTAGTAAACGTGATTTTAGCTTAAGTCGCCGTAATTTAAAATTTCGTAAGCAAAACGTGTTAAATTATTTTTAACCATTTGGTTACTTAAGCAGAAGCTTTGAAACACAAGTAACATATCAATATTTAAAGATGCTAACTTGAGTGTTTAAAAGGCCCTAGTGTCTTTTGATGGTTGATAGAAAAAAAGTGTATTATGGCTTTCCGTAGAGTATAGGTGCTACACCAACTGGGCGAGAATGATGTGCACCATTGCTGTTGTTAATTGGACAGTGCAATGAGCCTTGGCACTTAGCGAAAACACACACTAACACACTTCTTAATTAGCCCCGCACCTAGTTTAAATTTTTGAATGCATTTTGGCGTAGTTAAATTGCATTTAACTTAAACTCCTTTCTGGAATTATCTTCTTAGCTATACGTTTATTGCACATATAAACGTTCGTTTAGCTTAAATCGCGCTAGAAACACTTTTTGGAATACAGCCCATGATTTTTTCGAAGACGCTGTAAAACCAGGATCACAATCTTACAATGTTTCTACATATGCCATTCATCCATATTCCAAATCTTGACTGATCTATCAGTGAAGAACTGAATAAATCTGACTGCCCTCCTAATGACAAGCCCTGTGTTAAATAAGGATTTTAATAAAATACTTATTTCACAAGTTATTTTTTTATATGATAAGAATCTACTGCACAAACTCTTTTTAAACAAGGCGGTTCGCGAACCACAATTGTCGCTGGTTGCACGATCACTTGCTTATGAATGAAGTTTGGCAAATGATGATTGAAAGAAACATGCACTGGAGAGAAGAGTTATACAAACTGACCAAGTTTGAAGAAATTGGGCATAGTTTTTAGGCACAAGCATTTCCAAAGTGTAACCGAATGTAGGAAACATACATCGCGCTATGGACCGCTAGTGCTGTCTTCCGTCGCGGTTTGTAAATGGGGTAAAGGTGACATTAGTCCCAAGGTCACTGAGGTACGACAATGTCACATGGTCACAAAGTCAATCAGGGTCACATGGGGTCAACAAGTCACTAGGTCCCAAGGTCACATGAGGTCACCCCACCCTCCGAGCCCCCACCCCCTCCCCGACACACCCCAACTCACCCCACCCCCTACCCTTCACATCTCACCCCCGACCGCTCCCCGGCACGCCGATTTATGAATGGGCCAAAAGTTACTGAGTTTACCAAGGGTCACATAGGTCACCAAGGTTACATGAGATCACCAAGGTCGCATGGGTCCAAATGGTCACACAAAGGTCACCAAGGTCACACAAGGTCCCAGGTCACATGAGGTCTCCCACCCCTTGCCGACCCACCCCACCCTTCCCCCGATGCACCTTACCCGCTATGCACACCACCCGACCCTACCCAGACGCACACCACCCGACCCTCTCGACGCACCCCACCCTTCCCCGCGCACCCCCCTCACCACTAACACCCCACCCCTTCCCCCTCCCCAACACCCTACCCTTCCCCCTCCCCAACACCCTACCTTGCCCCCTCCCCAACACCCCACCCCTTCCCCTCCATATGATTCACCTACAAGAATGTTATGGTAAGACAATCCGACGGGGAAGGCCTCGAAAGACACCTCTACGTCCGCCGCATTACTGCGGTGGGTGCATCCTGCCACCAAACACACAGTAGCACACACCCCCATATGCCTTTACGAGTTAACGACGAAATAATAAGAAGTTACAACCTACCTTTTTTCGCAATTTTACATTTCACCGTTTATTTTCCATGGATTTATGGAGGGATCGTCAGGGACTGGCCTTATCTAGAATTCCAGGGCAAGTGTCGTACTGTTGTTGTAAAAATGAAGGTTATCTCGCCACTTTGCGTGACTGCGAAATGACGCTTATGTTTACGTGTTAAAAAATTGGTAATAACAGCGGCGTTAGAAAAATCATTTTGCAGAAAATTCAAACATCCAGGACAAAATAAAGTAACCACAGAATGTTGATATATTCCGTGTACGTGAAAATTGAATAGTTCCCAAAGACCGACGTATTTGCATGAAAAAGTGACATATTCAGATGCGGGTTGTTGATGTTTCAGAAAGGACGCTTCCGTGCCCATGTGATCGATTTCGGGAATCTGAACAAAAGAAGGTCTCGTTTGTGCATGGAATGTGCTACGCTTGGACTATCAGTACACGTGAAATGACGGGCGAGTTACAATGTGGTATTTAGACTGAAATGGATACGATGAGTGTTTAGGGGGGTCGGACACGATCAGCTCGAGTTGGCATGGGGATTTCCAACGGTAATTTGGGGAAATGATACCGTGGCATTTATTGGCAGTCTCCGTCACAGTGACATTAAAAACATATCTCTTAAAACGTTGTTCAAAAGATCCTTATAACATATGATAAATAAGAAAAAATTAATTGACTCAAAAATCGTCGGGGGGAGTGGATAACCCCGCGGCAAAATAGTGTAATTTCCAAAACGGTTTCATGGGATTTAAATTCGTGACCAGGCCTTGTAAATTGTATTTAGTCAAGTCTGTGTGTAAAGTGCGATAGGCGTAAGATTGCCCTCCTACCGTTAAGTAATTTGAAACAGACTAGCACCAAGAAGTTGATGCCGTTTTGAATTTGCTGTTGCTGTTAGGTTGGAAGGTCCTTACCCCCTGGATTGTTTTGGTTTTTACTGTACAGTATGATGTACGGGTACGTGACATGTGGAACTCAATTTAACCATGTTTTAAAATGGAAATTGTGAAAACAACAATGTATTAAAGCAAACCAAAGAAATAATAAAAATAAAATAAGTTCATTCCACTTAATAGAAAGCTTGGCAGATTCGGTGGTTTTTGCATTTGGAAACCGATGCATATGGTACGGATGCCAGACATTCCAATTCTTCAGGTGTCAGTGGACCCGCTTGGCGAGTGAATTCACACGCAGTTGTTTTCCATTTTGTAAACTTTTTATCGCTATTTGTGCAGCAAGAAATTTAAATTTTTTCTGAGCCGCCCATGATGATAAACAAATGGATAACAGTGAAATAGTGTTGATTTTTGCCTAAGATATCTGATCAAATTATCGCTTCTTCGTGGTAACACGTGACAACGTAAACGCGGGTGTATAACGAGAATGCAAAAGATGCCCCCCAGTCATGTCATGGCGGATGGTGAGTGCCGCCGCCCACGGCGTAGGGGCGATCATAGTCGCCGTTGGATTGGGTTATGAGGATTTTTCATTGTAGCTAGGAATTTTGCATATCCGATGTACCATTTTAGCGATAAAGCAATAATGCATATTTAATTAGCTTCTTTGCATACCTAAGCCGCATGTATCGTGAAACTTTCAAAGGCAAAGAAGATGTACCATAATGGGTTTTAGTGCAGTGAAGGAATTTGCACTAAGATGTAACGTTTCAAAAAATATAGCGATTACGCTGATTGTTGCATATGAGTAGATCATTTGCATATGTAATTTGCCCGAAATATGCCAACATCTAATCAGGGCGAGAACTCATTAACCGCTTCCTTCTACCAAGTTACATCAATTTAGGCCTTACGGACACTCAGGGAACTTGCACACAAGCATTTTGGGGACGGGTGATCAGTCGACCGGCCAAAAATAAGCGATTAATATTCATGAATATGCAAATAATGCAGACAAAAGCTACAACACCATATATGTTGGCACCTCACTCTATCCCCTATTACCAAGTGTGAAATAAATCGGGCTTAGCATTTAGCCAGGAGAGCATTTCAAAAACGGTTCCAGAAATGTCTGAAAAATATGCAAATATGCTAATAAAATTCATGAATAGCAAATAATGCAGCCAATAGCTACAACTAATATTGCGGACACCTAACTCTATCATCCTATCAAGGTTGAAGTAAATCGGGGGAGAGCGTTAGAATGCAGATCATTTTAAAAAAGGTTAACCGAGTCCTACGGACGGACGGACGTACGGACACACAGAAATTTGGACTAGTAGGTGCCTCCATGAACATTTGTTCAGATGCGACACAAAAATCAGCCTGCTGAGGATGTTTAAAGACATGCCAGTTATGAAAGAAACAAAGAAGTCACATTACTTTGCAAAAGTGGGTACCAACACCGTGAATCATACAATGTTGTCTGCTCCTTGAAAATACACCTGAATATCTTTACAACTCAAATGCGATTTCGTGACCTCCACCAGCAAACATGCCTGTGTCATGTTTGACGTTCTGAAAATTTCAGTTTACTTTTGAACATTGTGTGTAGGTTTTCTTATGTAGCCATCTTGGGCTACATGTACTGACAATCTTGAGCAAATGGACAATATGCCAGTGACCTATCACACTGAACACTTTTCTATTTTGCACAATGTTTTTTCAGCTTCAAGAGGATTGCACCAATCCAGGGAAGTAGAACACCAGGAATCAATGCCGGCTCGAAGCCCACTCTACAGAAAGTTACTTTCCACAACTGGTCATAGAAGTTTGAAAAACTAACTAAATATATCTTTGGGCAAATCTCTCACCGAGTTTAGATTTTGGAAGCAGTTAACCTTCAACATTATTTTTCACTGTGAAATACATACCGACACAATGATCCCTATGACCTTTAACTGTGTGTACTAAAAACTGACAGTCTCTGGATCCAAGATGTATCAATTTATTTCAGCATCCAGATGCTTGAAAATGACAAGCAAAGATAAATGTGTATTAAAAAGGGAGGATGCTCAACCTATGCATTACAGCAGTGTCCAATGGTGACACACTTGGTTCTATTTTTGTACTAAAAATTAATGAATGATGAAAAACACAGTGTTTTATGAGATTTTATAAATACTGGACCCATTAGCCTTGTAATTGCAATCCACTTATACCTAATCTTATGTGGCAAATTGTGTATCTGTAAGATATTTGACTTATGTATTTTCGGTCCGTAAACGGACCGAAATTAAGCACAGTAGCCTATGGACCGGGGGGGAAACAAAGATTTAGTCATTAAACACAAAACTGCAAGATTGCAATCAACTACAATTTGGAATAAGCATTTCTCAAGGAGATCTAGTAAACTATGATAAAACTGGAGGGCGGAATCAGAAAAATGCACCGTTAATGTTTGTAGTGTCAGTGAGACCCGGAGGTCTATTCAAAAGAGAAATCCACTGAGTACCATACCATTCTGCACTTAAAAAAAAAGGAATTTTGTTAAGGATGTATACTACAGTGATGACATGCCTTAAGGCGACGAAAAAAGAAAACCCTGTTTTACGGGCGAGCGGACCTTTCGAGTAGGGTCGGGTGGGCGGGCGAATTTTTTCTTTTTTTAATTTTTTTTTCTTTCTGGAGCTCAAAATTGGCCTAAAATAGCCCCAAAATCTGAAAAATCAAGAGAAAAAATGAGGAATTTTTCTTACAAACAAATTTTCTTTAAAATATTTGCCAAAATTAATAAATTTGGGCTAAAAACAGGCTGACTTTACATGATTTTGGGGAAAAACTAAAAAAAAAAAAAATCTGCAAAACTGAAAAATCAGGGTCGGTCGGGCCCGTAAAACAGGGTTTTTTATTTTCGTCGCCTAATGGGAACCTACACTCAAATATAAGCAAAATTTGAACTTGCAACAGAACACCAGCGTATCCAGGGGCCCATTGAGTGAGGATGTATGTGCACCTATTGGTGCGCAACCCGTCTGCACCAGGGCATGGAATCCTGAATATGTGCCACTGAAGAAATATATTTCTAATTCCTGTTAAATATCATGGTGATTAAGCCATTTAATTGTACTATACCAAGAATTTATTGTCAGATGATATTGCTAATGACAAGATATGAGCTGTGTGTCCTTTGTGTTTGTCTTCTGTGCCTTTTCTTCCACCGTGAATGATATGTACTTTTCTGCCAGTTTCTGCACTCCCTGTAAAGAAAAGACAAATACCATAAGCCCATAAATACCATGGTTCTTGTGACATGTACACATTCATTTTTCTTGATGTTGAGAATATGGTAAAATTTAGGGGTCTTATTTTCGGGGGAATTTGGTCCATCAGTGTAACTGAATCTTTAAAAAAATTAAATATATGGTCTTTGAACTATTAATGTCACCTGCCGTAGCGTTTTGTGAATGACAGGCCTCATATGACCTTTGTTTGACCTTGATGTGACCTTTGACTTAATAAACAAATGAGGATTTCTGTGTAATATTCATAAACCAGGTTTAGTTCTATCGGTATTGAACCTGGTGAGCATCTCCCACCTGGAGCTGACTCCTCATGGGCTGAATGGCGATGCCTCAACAGATTGGAGAAACCAAACTGCCGATCTAGGTTTCCTTGCCGAGTGGGGGGCTATCTTACTGAAGGTCAGGATACTACCTGTGGCTGTGGAACAGCACCACAGACAATGGAACACCTCTTGGTCTGCCCACTGCTGGAGCAACAATGCACAAACAAGGACCTTGTGGAATTCAGTGAAGCAGCCAGACGTTGTACCCATCTCTGGCTGGATCATATTTGAGAACCACAGTGTTTGGACACGATAAGAAGAAGAAGAAGTTCCAATTGAACTTCCAATTGAGTACAATTTTACATCTTACAACAATTTTACATCTTACAACTTGACCTCACATGACCTTTGACCTTGGTATGTGACCTCAATTCAACAAATGAGGGATCCCATGTTGCACCTATGATTCAAGCTGGGTCTAAATCCATCCAAGTATGCAGATATTACAGACAAATGTTAACCCTTTTTCACAACAGTCAACAACAACAGACAACATTGTCATCAACAGACAACAACAGACAACATTGTCATCAACAGACAACAACAGTGGACAAAGTGATGCCTATGTGTCTTCCTGCCTTATGGCAGGCGACACAAAAATGAGGCGTATATTGTCAAAAGATCGAATTATCTTGTTAATAAACACTAAAATAGGACTCACATTTGATGATAGAACAATCTTTGGAACCTGTAAAGATATGTCTATTATCTGGTGCAATAACTAAGCAGGTAATGACATTTATGCCCTCTCAATACCGTGATGTCTTCTACCCTGGGAGGCAAATAATCACATGCAACTTGACGCTGAAGGCGACCGCTTTGTTCCAGCTGAAAAACAATTATTGGTACAGTAAGAAATCCGATTGTTACCGAGGGGGTCTCAAGTTTGGTTTGGGTAGGGATGTGCTTCTGAAAGTTTGGAAGTAGGACCCATTATCGATACCAATTTCTGCCGTAAGAGACCCGTCGCTATATTGGAGATGCAAAATTTAGGGCAAATTTAACAAAAAATTGTCATTTTTTCTAAATTTTTTGGACATTTTAGGAAATTTTGGTTCCAAATTAACCCTCTTCTACCGATGGGCTGGTTGCCTACATTCATGAGAGACCATTAATCTGGCTGTTTATAGTGTTTTTAATAATTTTGAAAAAGAAATGTTGAAAATAGGTGAAAAGAGAGAATTCTGTGGTATATGTACACGAATATGCTCATCTTCAACCGTAATCTGACAATATATGATGTCACTGACAAAATTTAAACATTTTACAGTAGTGGCATTAAAACAATAAGCTTGTTACAATCAGGGTCCCTCGGCTGTCTCATTTGGGGTGATAAATGAGTGTCTTGACTATTTTCACTATGATGTTTTTGCATTGTACACGTAGGCAAGCAAGAAGTATATTTCACAATTGATGAGACGTCACTCTCATGAAACAATTTGTATGATTGGGGAATATCACAATTTCGGATAGAACAAGATTTTGACGGAACAGTATTTCAAAATTGGGGTAAAAAAAAAGTGCTTTGATTATTTTAGTATTAGATGTTTTGTATTATAGTAAGTCAGCAGTATGTTACAAAATTGGGATGTGTGAGGTCTTCTGGAACAAATTTTACGGTTAGTGAAACTTAGGTTTTCGGAAAAGAACGATTTGAAAGAACACTGACTTCTAACTTTTGATCATGTGATACAGGAAAACTTACGGGGTAGCCACCAAGTGTTTGCTACCAAATGTATAGAACCAAACTCGAGTTTACCGAAAATATTCCAAATCAATCAATTAGTTTACGCTTTATTGGCAAAAATGGAGAGGACATTTGACGGAATTAACCACAAATTTCTCAAACCACACAACAGTTCGCTCAAATGGTCACAATTATTTGAAGATTTCTGGTATTAGTCACTTAATTCAAATGTATTCCTGATGTTGGAATGTTGTTGCAAATGTTCTTTATGACATCCCGTGCTGAATCTAATCAAATATTAACCTACATCATAATAAATAATAAACAGTTTTTATATAGCCGCTTAATCCCCATAAAAAAAGGCTCAAAGTGCAGTTGACAATTATTATTACGCCGCCTTTCAAGAATCGTCACAACATTGCTTCATTTAGGGGAGCTCAAGACATGCCTACAACACACAAGCCTATCAGCCAGTTTAGATTATAATATTACCCATAGCAGCTACCCAGATTTCGCTTGGGGGACGAGGCAATTGAGGACTTACGTGTTCTTGCCCAGGGACACAACAAGTTGCCATAGGGCGGCTCGAACTCACAATTTTCACGGTCTAGTGTCCGAGTCCTGAACTTTTACGACTAGACCCAACGCGCTCTTATCAAAGTAGACAGTGATTTGAAGCAATTTTCCACACATATACACATTTTTGTTGTCTTCAAGCATTTCACATGGTTTCTTTGCAGCTGTAGGTAGTGCCCTTGGTGGTCTCTAAGTTGGCATAGTACAATTTATGTAAAAGTACATCATTGTTTTTATGGGTTCACAGTGTAGTGTTCAGCCAAAGGTACCCTGATTGTAAAAAACCCTTAAAGGGGGACAATGGCATTAAAAACATTCACGACATAATGAAATTGACCCTTAATGAAATCCTTCCATAAGTTGAAAAAAAATTGAGATTTACATTCTATACAAACATCTAAAAACAGCAAGAGTGGTAGATGTTTCCTATAGAAGTCCATGATGCAA
This sequence comes from Ophioderma brevispina, assembly GCA_023653785.1. Classification (NCBI taxonomy): domain Eukaryota; kingdom Metazoa; phylum Echinodermata; class Ophiuroidea; order Amphilepidida; family Ophiodermatidae; genus Ophioderma; species Ophioderma brevispina. The sequence continues at coordinate 2,366 of JAMKCH010020028.1, read as the reverse complement.
ATGAGGATTACAATTGATTCCGTCATGCGAGCCTGACGTTGTTGCAGGGCTTGACAGAATGAATGGCAAAACCTCATTTGCAATTCAATGGGACTTCTATATGAAACGTATACCCAAGAGGTTGGGGCAGTTGGTGGCAATTCCTGCACGGAAAAATCCAGGTGTTGACATCCGCCATAATTTACAGTGGATCCACCATGTTTTGTTGACACAATTCAAAAGTATCAGACTGGGATCAGTATGTACTCCAGGCTCGTAGTAAGATATTGATGGGACAAGTTAAAAGGCGGATTAGCCAGGATTAGCCCCCCACCCCAAAAAAAAATTGCAATGGTTGTGAGTTGATGAATTGCATGCTTTTCAAGGTTGATAAATGCTGGCAGTAATATCAGCATCCTTGCTGAGAAGTGAATGTTACAAGGGAAATAAAATTAGTTACTTGCCCTTTTTTACAAAATGTAAAAAAAAAATGTTTTTCAAATGTGGAAAGTGATTTCAGTAAATGTCCATTTCATTAGTCTGAATATTTTATGCCATTGTGTCCTTTAAATGTTCAACTCACCCCATTCTTTCAGGTATTTCTCCACAACATATTTTCTCATCTGCTGTTCCTCTTGTCTTGTTATGAAAACAGTTAAAGGTTAATACAGATGGCAAATTGGTTTCCAATCTTGGGATCTTTCGTTTTTTTTTTTTTTGGCTAAAAGTCACTTTAATAAAAACTTTCACTAAATACCCTACAGCAAAGATGAAGATGAAAATAATGAAGATCAAGACTCACATGCTATCAGAAAACTGCAGTTTGTAACAGATTCGGAATTTCAAAAGTCAGGAAGTGGCTGCATGCGTTTTGTGTAGTGAGGCCAAGAAATTTCAACGCAAGATTCGGGGAAAGATTTGTGCATTATCCCTCACTAAATTTTTAAGATATTTTTAGCTTAAACCTAACCTGACACGTGTTTGACCCGGGAAAGCATCCCACCGGAAGGTGCAAAAAATGTTCCGATCACAAGGCAAAAAATGTCCCGGTTGCAGGGCAAAAGAATACAAAAAAGGACTGACTTAACATAAAATCTGTGTTTTATTTCCTGATGTCATTCGGATTTTTTCAGAGGGGCACTCTTCCCCCCTTCGCCCCACTGCTACGCCACTGAATTTGTCGCTCTAGACGTCCCAAAAGGCTTAATAATTTTGGTAAAAAGGTCTGCGTGTGACTTTTGCCAAATTTACTCCCAAAGGGAAAGTCCCCTTTTAAAGAAATTCCCCCTAAAATTCCTGGTACGGCATGAATGCCTCCACCACTTTTTATATGAAAAAAAAAACTCAAATAAACGCCACAAATGTAGCATTGGAAAGCAGAAGTAGAAAACGCAAGTAGGTTTGATATTTATTATTTCATATCTGTATTACTCTAGGAGTCCTTCCAGATATTGCTTCCATTTTCTTCCAGTTTCTATGGACTGAATCATGTGTGTGTTAAATTTTGTTACTTTTTCCTCTCATATGTGTCTGTAAGTTTACACATATCCAAATACTAACTCTCACCTTGTTCTTCAACTGTGCTAAGTATTGTTTGGTAAGTCTTAACCTTTTGTCTTGTGCGTTTTTCTCAGATGACCAGGGACTGCCTTCAACATCATTTCTTGCCCCTTCATCTCCACTTCAAGCAAACAGATAAAAAAAACATGCAGATTTTGTTGTGTGAGTACCAGACGGTCATAAGTGCAATATCGCTGCCTCTAGTATATTGATGGCAAATAAAGGCCAGCTAGTGCACTTACGGCCTATCTTGCAAGTCCTGCCATCATAGGAGTATTTGGCATCTGTGGAGCAAACCAAAGGGCGATTAGCGCGTATCGCCAAAACATGCACAACTACGCAAAAATATTGGGCTTCCGTCATGCAAAATTGTTCAAGCAAAATTACTCTCTTTTTTATGAGTTTTGAAGCCATTAACAATCATTTTTGTCAAGGCAGCTTCTTCTTGCATAATATAATAATATTGGATGGCGTTTTTCGGTTGAATAACAGAAAATAGCGCTTAGGCCAGAAAATATCAGGCTCGTCTTCGACTCGCACGATATTTGATATTAGGCTCGGGCGATATTTTCTGTTATCAACCTCCGCCATCCACAATATTATATAATTGATTATGCATTATGTGGTTCAATACCACAGTGCTTTTACCAACGTTAACGCACCAAAAATGAAAAATACGAAACAAAACTATGGGGGGAAGTAGATTACAGGCAACTTGGTCAAGCAACATACTATCTCTTTCGAAAAGGAGTTTTGAAAGCGTCATTTTAAAACTATTTTGTGAAGTCAGCTTCTTCTTGCATAATAATAATAATATTGGATGGGCT
>JAMKCH010020027.1:0-34499 GCA_023653785.1 Ophioderma brevispina | reverse complement strand
ACTCGTCAAGGAAATCCATCCATTAATCTCCAAAAATAACTAAAAAAATATAACTTGTGGATGAACTCCATTCGTAACACGCCAAAAATATAACTCATTGATGAAATCCATCATAACTCACCGAAAATAACTCTAAAAGGGTCAACGGTCAAGGATCAGAGGTCAGCAACCACCAAGATGGCCAAATGTTGACCATTTTTTGAAATTTTGACTTTTTTGACATTTCCCCACCCCCTGTCAGACCCAGAAGAGGACCCTGGGGGATGAATTGGACTGTTGTTGATCGCTACAGTAATCGCTCGCGCTAACTTGAAGCGATGGCGCTTTTACGCACGCGAACAAAGACGGCATTTCTTGAAGCGGGCGTAAATGTTATGACATCACTGCACAGAGATAGAGACACAGACTATAGGGGCTTGTGCCCTCCTACAATATACCAAAGTTTGGAAAATCGAGCTCATCTAGAAAAAAGATATGGCCAAATTTTGACATTTTTTGTACAATATTGACTCGTCAAGGAAATCCATCCATTAATCTCCAAAAATAACTAAAAAAATATAACTCGTCGATGAACTCCATTCATAACACGCCAAAAAATATAACTCATCGATGAACTGCATCATAACTTACCGAAAATAACTCTAAAAGTGTCAACGGTCAAGGATCAGAGGTCAGCACCCACCAAGATGGCCAAATGTTGACCATTTTTTGAAATGTTGACTTTTTTGACATTTCCATACCCCTTGACAGACCCAGGAGACCCAGGAGATGACCCCAGGGGAATGAATTAAATTGTTAATAGCGGTTTGTGCCCTCCTACAATATACTCAAGTTTGGCTACTCTAGCTCAACTAGAAAAAAAGATATGGCCAAATGTTCCAGGGTTAACATTTTAATCACGGACGGACGGACTGACACTGCTCATTTTATAGTCCCCGTTCCGGACTCGTTTGGCAGAGACAATAAAAGTCAGACCCATTATAAAAGCATCTTTTACTCTTTAGATTTTCCTTCATTTGTGAAATCTTTTGCTTACCAGCATGCTAGGGAATATGAGCCCAATGATGAAATTTGCCATCCAGTTGAAGAAGAAAGCAATACTGATGGCGGCAGGCCTTGGACCTTGTGAGAACAGCTCGGCAACAATCAACCAGGGAATCGAACCTGTGATTAATATAAAGAAATTTGCATGAAATGTTACATTACAACTGTATTTCTTGGGTTCAATGAATGGTATAGACAAAAAGAACATCACCTGGCTTTAAACTTTACAGAACAAATAATATTTATAATATTTAGACAGCCCAAGTGCACTCATGCTTCACCTCTCCTACAGTCTTTTCAATGGTTGCCCATTGCCCAAAGGATCAATTTTAAATCTCCTCTTTTAACCCATAAAGCTTTTCATTCATCAGTCCTGGCCTATATATCATCTTATTTTCATGTTCGCCAGACTAGTCCCTATTCTCTTCGCTCTAGCACTGCTGCCAATTTTGATGTTCCTCGTTCCAGGAAGATGGCAGGCGACCGGGCATTTTCCATCACTGCTCCCCGCCTTTGGAATGCCTTACCCTTTGTGCTCCGTAACCAAGACAACATAACCACTTTCAGATGCCGACTGAAATCTAACCTCTTCCTTATAATTATATCATGCGGTGCAGCCGCATGATATATTGCCTTCTCTCGATTTCTTTCTTTCTTTCTTTGTACCTTGCTTCAAAATGCTACTAGTGCCATGCAGACGCTTGCTCAGATTGCAACGAGAATTGGTCACAAGAACCCTGACCCAAGCTTCATATAGGGTGTTCACAGTTTTACCATAGGGGTCACGTAGGGTCAATAGCGGTCACTGGCGCGCGAACACCCCTTTTCCTTTCCCATCTTCTCCCACAGTTTGCAGGTGCTATCGATGCCATTCGTTTTTTTGTTTTTTTGGGTCACAGTTGATTGCCAGATGACTGGCCATATGGATTGGTCACAGATTTGAATCCAAAGTCATTTTAGGGGCCAAAAAGGGGCAGTCCCTCTAACCCCATCGTTATATTGCAAAATGCATACTGTGTGTTAGCACAGTTAACGTGATCTTTACCAGACTTCGTCAGAATAAACCCGGCCCAAGTGCCAACAGGGTGTTAACAGATTGTGGGTCAAAGGTTCACCACAGGGGCGCGGTTCATTACAGGGCAGTCGCGGTACCCTCTTTTTGCTGCTTCTGCCAAAAATTCCAATTGCTATAATCCTAGACTGTCAGAAGAACCGCTGACCAAGGGTCCATATTAGATGTTCAAAGAATGCGGGTTAAAGGTACGCAGGGGTCATACAGCGTCATGTCGCTGCTAACCTCCTTTTGCTGTTTATGCCACAAATCAAACGCTATAATCACCAGTCTGGGTAAGAGAACCGTGATGATTGCAAGCGGCAAGAGGGTTTTGTTTAAAATGGGGTCAAAGGTCACGCAGGGTCATTACAGTTCATGTCGCGCGATACCTCCGTTTTGCTGTTTCTGCCACAAGTAAAGTGCTATAAACTCTAGACTTGGTCAGAAGAACGCTTGATGCAAGCCCCTCATGATGGGGTTGGCTTATAGATGGGTCAAAGGTCCACGCAGGGGTCATTCTCAGAGTCATGTTGACTCTTTACCACCTTTTTGTTGTTTTGCCACAAATCAATTCCTATAATCCTAGACTTGGTCAGAAGAACCGTGGACCCAAGACCCATAGGGGGCGGGGTCCACAGATTTGGGGTCAAAGGGCCACACAGGGGTCATACAGCTCAGTTGACAGTAGATCTCCAAGTACTGTTTCTGCCCACGAATCAATTGCTATGATCACTAGACTTGGCTCATAGAAGAACCACTGACCCCAAGGCACATGTGGTGTTCACAGCAGATTTGGGTCAATGATCAGTGCGAGTCGCTTAAAGGGCATTATTTGAAAATATTGCAAGACCTCCCACAGAATCAATGCTAACACCGGACTTGGTCAGAAAGAAACTGTGACCCAACCTTATAATGTGTACATTAGATTGGGGGTCCAAAGGTTCACCAGAGACCAGTGCAAGTAGTCCCCGCATAATACTCGTGCTGCGAAAGCACAATCGATGCCTAGTTTATTAGTTTTTCTTTCTGTTTTTCTGCTATATCGCCTTGCCTACATTGTAAAAGGCGCTCTATAAATCTCATTGAGTATGATTATTCCAACCACCTTTATAACAACACATGTACATAAACATGCATTCTACTTCACTCCATGCATTTTATTCTAACTGCAAACAATTACTCCAAATAGTAGCATTATACATATGCAGTATGAGTAAAAACAGATCCCACAATCAAAAAAATATATTTTATACAAAAATAATATACCACCAAATTTAAAGGTCCATGGCCCGATCGCTAATAGCCTCGTCCCCAGAAGCCTCAGTTTTACCGGAAGTGGTCAACATTTTGGTATCAGAAGAAAGCTTCTATTTTTCTAATTTACCCTGTGAAATCTTAGAGCCAAAGGATGTTTGGTTTTGAAGTTATGAGCGAAAATGTGCCCCAATTCGGTCGACCAATATTAATTTTATACAGTACCCTATGGGCCTTACAAAATCACGTTTTTAGCTTTCGCATCAAAACGGTTTGAAATATTGGCGCGAAATTTTGGAGTGAAAGTCAATCTATCAAGGTGAAAACTTCATATTCTTAAATCGGGCCATCCCCCTTTAATATAAGGATTGGAAGTCCATTTATGGAATTATATTAGGTGAGAGAAATATTTCACATGCTTTACCCATTAAAATCTTATCCCTATTTGAAGAAAAGCATCCAGTTTGTCTTAGACTGTGATTTTTTGTGTGTTCTGATTGTTTGGTAGAACAAAGCAAAACAGAAAGATCCCCAAAATGGCAAATCTTGGTAGGTAGGGCCCATGGAATAAATTTTTCCCCATTGCCTAAAGGCAGTGTATGAGAAAATGCATAGAAAAAGGTTTTACTGTCAGCTGTAGTGACATTTACCTGGGCCAAGTGCAAATCCTACAGTGAAGAAAATCACGCAGACAATACTGATATATGCAGCAGGGGACCAAGCTTCCTGTAAAGAAAGCAAAGTGGTTGGTTATCTTTATTTATTATATTCCATTTAAGATATCATTATGCTCTATAAAAAAAAACTCATTCTTGTTTCTTTTAACTTCAAGACAGAGAGATAAGCACTCCGCTGGCAGGTGCACCATCTACATTTACATAGATTGGTAGAATCATAGAATGGCTCTTATATTTTGACCTTCACTCTACAGGTATGGATAAAACACAAGGCCAGCTAACTTTTAACACACGGGTTCTCAATAGGCGGACCGCTGGCCAAATCCGGCACACCAACCATTGATTTTTGGCCCTTGACTTGCTCAAAAATATAAAGGCAAACGTAAGGTATTCAGGTGTATTTGGCCCTCAAGTAGGGAATTGACTTTCAAATATGTTTGGCATTCTCTGGCCCTTCAGTTAAAATAATTGAAAACCCCTGTTTTAGCCAGTGGAAGATTAGTAAGATGATTACATATTTTGCACATTTAACACCTACACCAATATGATTATGAAACAGGGCAGTGACATGCCAACCAGGGGAAGGGGATTGTCTCCTGCCCCAGCTTGAAATTTCAGCATAAAATACATACCCCAAGGTTCACTGCTGGCATGACAGTTCCAAAATTCTTCATAGCTTGTGCAACAAGGAGCATTTTAAAAAATGTTGTCACAGATAGACAGACAGCCATGATAGACAGAAGGACAGACAGTACTCAAGACAGGCACAGACAGGTACACAAGACTGACAGGCAGAAAGACATTACTCTGAAAATTGTATACAACAATGTACATCACAGTTTGGATACAAATCTTGAATACAAATATGTTACCTCTACTAAAAGGCTGATGGTGAGCAGAATAGACCAGATAAACATAATGCCAAGGCCCCAGAGGTGAAGAGTCCTTCTGCCTGTTCTGTCCATCAATGGAATCTGAATATATAAAACGGGAATAAAGTTATTGTCTGAGAGAGTCGAGAGAGAAATACTCAACATGGACATCAGTTGGTTAAAGAAACCAACCCTGCATGCAAGAACTATTAGACAGAGTGAATTTCCCCTAGGATATTCAGAGAATTTTTGTGGGAAGGGTGCCTTCAATAGACCATTTGCACGATCCCCAGAATGCATCTCGTATTGTGCCCATTTCCATCCGGGAACTTGTACCAGCCTCAAGTCGGCAAAACACATTCGGTTAAGAGCGTAATGATAATACCAGAAAACTTGACCTATCCGTGACGTTGCACTATAGTTGTGTAATCGTCCGTCAGGTGACAAGTAGGGCACAGTTACGATCGAAAATATCACGTTTTGTCGTGAATTTCAACACCAGTGTCTCGATTGTTTTTTGTTCCTTAGATATTCTTCTCATTTTTGTAAGATTAACTTCACGTGAAAAGGTACTTTGTATTGTAATTTTAGGCACTGTTCGGCGACGCGAACGAACAACAATTTTTTTGTAAACATGACCTCTGGTACAAGTTCCCGGATGGAAATGGGCACAATACGAGATGCATTTCGGGGATCGTGCAAATGGTCTATTGTTAGACAAAGCTAGATTTCTGCATGTACACACAGCCGACCTCAAAATTAAAGGACCATGATCTGATCGCTAATAGCCTCGTCCCCAGAACCCCAGATTTTTTCAGAAATGGTCAAATTTTTTTGGTATCAGAAGAAAGCTACTATTAATCTCATTTACTCTGTGAAATCTTTGGGCTAAAGGATGTTTGGTTTGGATGTTATGATTGAAAATATACCCCATTTGGTCAACCAATATTAACTTTACAGAGTACTCTATGGTGATTACAAAATTGGGGCGAAACTTTACAGATGGGGTTTTGGGGTGAAGGCCATTCTATCAAGATGAAAACTTTACTTAAATCGGGCCATCCCCCTTTAACAAACAATAAGGTAACAATATTTTGTTATGAAACAGGAGCATTTTTTTTGTAATAAATACACAGATCTGGACCATTAACACAGTGGCCTACAGGAAACTGAATATACAAAATGCTCATTACATTAAAACAATGATAGAATCAATAGGTCATCAGTAGAAGTAATAGTAATAATTTTAAATCCAGTTTTGTCACCGTAAGACGGGGGTGGCCGGATTTACCTCACACTCGTAGCAATTGCCCTTACTCGTTCCTTCCACTTCGCCCGATTCAATGCATCTTCCATTCTACCTCCCTGGGTTAAATTTTAAGACTAGGGGCAAATTTTAAGAGGTAATTATGATCAACTGCCAGATTTCCAAATGGTACTTTAAATAGTGCAAGCTTGATGGATTAATTTCTGCATACAAAATTGTACGACTTAATAATATGATTTTAGGGAGTACAAAACCAACTTAATACTTACTGAGACTATTGTCATAGCAACCATAACACATCCAATAGTAAGTGTAACATAGGGACTAAGGTCCTCAGGCACACCAGCAGATATGAACAGCAAGGTAGAATAATATAGCACCTGAAAAATAAAATATAAAAATAAGTTTAATAGTTAATTTAGGCATGCTATCTATAGTTAAGAAGAATGGAATGGTTTCTTGTTAAACATTTCTTGTGGGAGTGGGGTTAAAATTAGTGAAGTAATTATTCAGTAGAACGTCTTATAGACTTTTTAATCTCGATATCTTGTTGGTTTGCATCATTATTTCCAACACAAAATTTGGCCAAAAAGTTCCAGTTTTCGTAACTTTAACCTCACCCAGACACTTTTATTTACATTTTTCATGCACGTAGCCGGGTTGGTACATTTTGTGACCCCACTTTGTCTGCTCCCAGTTGAATTCAGCAGCCTTGACGGAATAAAGTACAGTATCAAGTGCACTTTATTCCGTCAAGGCTGCTGAATTCGACTGGGAGCAGGCAAAGTGGGTGCAGTAAATGTACCAACCCCACGTAGCCAGCATCCTGCACACCAGGGGTGGGGATTCTAGGGAAAATCCAAACCACATTGGCGGGGGGGGGGGTCCAGGGGGCCGATGTGTTTTTTTTTTCCCAATTTGAGCTTTATTTCAGTGGCCTCTTCTTTTTCTCCCTTTTTACACCCTGATGTATGTGTGCTCCCTCTGCACTCCCTGCTACACACGTTTTTTAACACTCTCAGCCAGTGGGTACTAAGCAAATCTATTTAAAGCGGCACTGGCACATTTTCAGAAAATACGTAATTTCTTCAATTTGCTTGCAAATGATAGTATAGGTAATTAGACGAAGTGTTTTATTTTAGACATAAAATAACATACCTCAAAATAGGAACATAAATAAGAGGCTAAGGATATCCAGGTAATTTTAGGCTAACTTTTAAAGTTTGTTTAACTTTAATCAAACAAATGTGTCTATTAACATGAATTGTCATAGCCTCTTATCATTGATACAAACACAAAGGTCAAAGACCGGTTCATCATCAAACAAGGTGCAATACCGTGAGAATCAAACTATGCTGTGTTTTCTTGTGTTACACGCCATTTCTTCCGCGTCTCGTCTGCTGAATGAATGTCGCCGGCGACATAATTTACCGTAATGACCGGGTATAGTCCCATGCCCCGGTTTAATACCACCCCCAATTTTGAAGGGATGAAGGATTTCAGAAATTCGGCAAGATCCCATTATAATCCACCCCCTAGTTTTACGGAAAAACTGGTAAGTTACATGCGACTTTTTTACAGAGTATGTGGGGAAAAAAATCGGTTAAGCCCGGGAAATTGTCTTTTAAAACTGGGTACATGAATTTTCCCATTGCAAGCATTATACTGGTGCAATAGCTAGTTACTGGTGAAGATGCTGCGGGTCAGGGTAAAAGAGAAGATTGATCTGCTTACAATACGGTGGGAGTTACCATTTAAAAAATAAACTTTCTAATGGGAGGATCTAATAACTTCTAGTCGATCATGGTGGTTTGTATCAGTATATGTCAAGAGCGCAAAACTTTTCAGGAATCCACTAATTGAAGGTCAGGAACAATATTTGTTGGTATTAATTCCCACTGACGCCGAAAATGTCGAAATGGCCACGCCCCTTTTTGGGGGGGTCTTCACGCACACTTTTGACGAAGTACTACTAAAATGATCTACAGAACCGTTGGATCTAGACGGTTGAGAGACCACTCAAAATGTGCGGAATGGACACATCATGGGGGAGGGTCAAGTAATACATTTTATATCCAAAGTCAAAGGTTTTAAGATAATTGTCAAAAACTGATTTAACCATATCGCGCACGATACAATTATGAATGAATTCCCCGTTTCATGCCAAAACAGGAAGGGCGTTCACCATACACCTTGGATTCTGCTCTAACTCGCCTCAGGGATAATTTTGTGGGGTAGCTAAGGGTAGGTCACAAAAAGGAAATATATTCCTTTCGTTATCAAATGACAGCCCGTCAAATTGTGTGACTTTTAGCAAAATTGCGTAATATTAGGTGAAAACGTGCATTTGTAAGTGCTTTTATAACGTGTATTTGCTCCACAACTAAATCAGTTATGACTTTTGTATCGCACAGAGCTATTGACCATTTGGATTTCAACGGGATATAAGCCAGCATTAATGTTACTCCTTTCTTTTTCATGGGGGGGGGTTCAAAATGGCCCATCGTAAAGTGAAAAGATATTGTTGTGCAATTTTTTGGACTTTTTTAAGTTAAGTTAAGTTAAAAGGCCTTCAGTAGCAAAAGTGAAATGCTGAAGGTTCTTTAAATGATCTAAAAGGACTAACTGCATGCTGTATGACCATGAAACAGGCAAAAATTGAAGACCCACCGGTAGTGCATGAAAAGTCATTAAAATAACCTGAACTTAGACGGCCCGCCGCGTTGGGGGGATAGTGACTTATGACCGTTGTATTTTTTCATTTTATAGGGCATAATGGCAAGGGTAAAAGCGGCGGAATGATCTTTAAATAATTAAATGCACTAACTACATGCCGGTTGGAAAAGTAATCATAGTCGGCAAGTACTCATAGTCTGGGCTCCATAGACGGACAACGGAAATAAAGCGTGAAAAAATAATGTTGAGTGAAGAGCCAACTGAATCGCTTGTTCACCATTGTTCCCGGAATGTGAGCCCGGAGGATCAGACTATAATCTCCTGCACCACCGGTTCCTGAAGCAGGCTAAAAATTGTCATGACCCCTAAAAGGTGGGAACTTTTGGCTCAAATGAAAAAGTCGCTTAAATTACCCAATTTTTTACAGCCGCAATACTACCATTTGGCCATCAGCCCAATTGGAGGAGGGCTCAGCTTGGGTAAGCTTCCCCCCCCCAAACACACAATAAAGAGAAGCGGGAGCCAACATGGGACAGCGGAAAAGGGGAAGAAAAAAACTAAAAAAGAGAAGCAAGAGAAAAGGGAAAGAGAACAAAGAGGGAAATAGGAAGAAGAGAGAAACACCTAATTGGTAGCTTTTAAATGGCAAACCCAGGACCTTAGGGCGCTCCGCCCGGACCCCACCCTCGTACATTAATCATCCTCATGCCAGTACAAGACTCGGGAAATCTATTGATCTTCCCCCCCCCCCCCCGAGTCAGGCGCACTACATTCCGCATGGTTACGGGTTGAGATACCGTCTCTAAATTAAAATGTGACTTGATAATCTTATGTATAAATCAAAGTGAAGGAAATATAAATTACAAAACAATTTCAATAATTCGGATATCTTTAAAGATGCTCTTAAGATGCACAAAAGTACGTCGCTATCCCTACTTACATGGATCGTTCGTCCTTACTTTTCAGTGGGGTTAATTTTCCGGTAATTTTAGCGCCTTTGTCATGCGGACACGGGGGGGGGCATTCTTTTGGGGGCAGGGAAATCTTATTATATGGATGTTAATGGTCAAAGGCATGCGAGTTAGACATTTAGATCAATTTAAAGACCTTCGCAGTTATTTTTTAACTCTGGGCTATTAGGTCCAAAAATGATAAAAATATATCACTTTACATGGGGCCAGTTTTGACCCCTCCCAATTAAAACGAAAGGAGTAAATTTAAACTGCTGACTGATTATATCCCAGTTGAGATCCAAATGGTCAATAGTGCTGTGCAATACAAAAGTCTATAACTAGCTCTAACTGATTGGTTTTGGGAAGCAAATACAATGTTAAAGGCCTTAAAAATGGCACGGTGCGTGTCAGACTATATTACCTAATTTTGCTCAAGGTTACAATTTTTGACGGGCTGTCTTGAGAACGGAAAGAAGATGGAATGTTCGTTCAGTGGAGTACCTTATGTTTTGGTTATCTACCTAAATAATTATCCAGGAGGAGAGTTGTAGAGCAAAATCCATAGGGTGTATATTGCGTGAACCTTCGTTTTTGGCATGAAAAAAAATATGAATTATTCAATAATTGTGGTATAGTGCGCGATACGGTGAAATAAGTTTTTGACAATTATCTTAAAAACCTTTGACTTTGGATATAAAATGTATTACTGACCCCCCATAATGTTGCCATTGCACATTTTGAGTTGGTGCTCTTACAACCTCCTGGGTCCAACGGTTCTGTAGATCCAGTTAGTAGGACTTCGCTCAAAAGGGGGTGACCCCCCCAAAAAGGGGCGGGCCATTTCAGCATTTTCGGCCCCGTCAGTTGGGAATTATGTTACCAACCCAAAATTATTGTTCATGGACCTTATTAGTGATTTACTGAAGAGTTTAGCTCGGGGACATAAATGCATACAAAACCACCAAGAGCTACTAGAGTAAATGTTCTTACCTCAATCAAGTTTTCACATTTGTTGACGGCTAATTACCGCGCTGATTAACCAAGTCCAAAAACACAATTGTTAGAGCGTGCATTTGGAAGAGCATAATGGAGTCTCGGTACCGACAGACTCCCGGCGGTGAATTGTCAGAAGAGGCTGCGCCACCCAGGTAAGTCGGGAGGGAACTCGATCTTCATTTAACAAGGATATGTGTTTAAGGTAAAGCCATTGTAAACAGTTTTGAATTGATGTTTTTTATTTAAAAAAAGAAAAAACCTAAAAAATTAAACATTTTTATTTTAAAGATTTGTTAATTAAGGGTCGTATGTAAAAGGATTATAAAGCAAGAGTTTCAGTTGATTTCCTCAACTCACTCGTACTCTCCTATCGGCTTGATAGGTCAAATTGCGCTAACATCAAATTTTTTTCCAGTCCTTCAAGTACAAATCTGTCGAAGTCTGTTTTGTGATATTTAGTTTTCCCTTTCTATTTTGATCATTCAATGTGCACATTCCCAGGGTCATTGAGGCCCCTTTCATGTTTCGCCGACAATCAATACGCGCAGTGCACGGAAAACTCAATGCAGCACCTTGCTTAGGCTAAATAAAAAAGTTTGTCTGGACTGTAAAAGAAATTTGCAAGTGAATAATAAGCTTACGTGAAAATACGCCATTTTTGTATGAAACAGGCTATGCAAAATGTGTATTTTACATGATTTTCATCAAAAAATCAGCAAAAGTACACCTTTTTTCAAAATTTGAATTTTTAATGATCCACTACAAACAAAATCTGGAAAATGGCAAATTTTAAAAAGATATCGGGCTGGGGATTCTGGGACGAAACTATTTTTTAATCTTGGCCCCTAAGGACCAACGCTTCCGTCTTTCATTTTCAGTAAACAAATCTGGTAGGGACACCTGTTTTTGTGAAGTTCACGTTTTTCTAAACACATTATTGCTACATTAATTTGAAAACAATTTCCAGAGGCTTCAGCACATAAAATATCACAATTCAACGTAGGAAGGTTATTGTCTCTGAAATCTAATTTTATCCTCCTTGTTGCTTGAATGACGCATCCATGCTGTACCCCAGCTCTCACGGCAAACAGCTGTCACCTGTTTTTCACACGTGTAGGATGCAACAAAGCAATGCCGTTATGGGCGGGCAGGAAAGTAGGAAAGTCACTGACGGGGGCGGGTAGGAAAGTCACTGACGGGGCGTGACTTGTAAGTAATCGTATGGTATGAGCGAACAAAATATGCAAATGAGTTAAACATGAAGGTCACCACGCACGGAGGTGCATATAAACACTACGTGTGCTGAAGGCACCGAATGGAACAATCGTCACCACGTGTTTCACCTAGGAAACTGAAGAATCATTAGTGGGTATAATTTAGTGATGAAACCTAGATTTTTCACGATAGGAACGTCACCTTTTTGGAGGACAAAATGGGTAAAAACATTGGTCATGAGGTCCAAAAAGAGGGAGGAAGTTGTATCGATGCTTCTGCATAACAAGGTTTTAATGGACAATACAAAATTGATTTTTTTAATAAAATTTTTTGTGTGGTTTTCTTTTTCGGTTTTTTTGTTTTTTTAAATTTATGATACATTTACATAAACAACTACACCACGTTAATGGACAACCTATACTGCCTTAGGGGTGTTTGGTTTACGGAGACTTGCGTTTTATTTGTGTTTTTATAAGATTACGGTCATAATCCCACCCCCAAATTCCAGACATATTTCAGGTGGAAAAAACCCGGGGACTACTATTACACGGGTCAGTAGGTATAAAATCGTGTTTTGAACCCATAAGGGCGTTAATTTGGGCTTAATAATTTCAGGTGAGGGCTAAAAGTATATAAATTAAAAGCTTTATAACCATGCAAATAATATCAATTTTGAAAATCTTAGGAGAGCGCACTATTTTTTCAAGTGGGACATTGTGTCTCTTTAAGTGGTGTGGGGAAATGTGGTATTCACTTTTCCTCACAAAGGCAAGAAAGAATTGCCAATCATTAGTACTGAATGAACCCCTCTCTGTTCAAAGGTGGTTAAGGTAAACCTGGTCATAAAGGACCACTAAAAGCATGTCAGGTGATTAGAACACCTCGAGATAGGATTTGTGAAGAAGAAGAAACCTTGAGTCGGCAGAGTGATGACACTGAAAAATGAGCTTGTATTATGCAAATAGGCAAGGGGGTGTTCCAACCTGAGGCAAGCAAGAGATCTCATGCGGACGCGACCAACTTTAGTACTTACCAGAACAAAAAAAACACAAATATCTTAATAAATAAAAAATTTTTGAAAAACTTAAGGTTTTTAAAACGGGAATGTTGGAAAATTAGTCCAATTTCCTCAAATGAAGTCATTTTTTTTCAAAATTCCGAAATTAAAAATTTTTTAAACAAAAATGGAAAATTTGTTGTTAAATTGATCCAAAATCTGCATCTCTGATATTGATATGGGTCCCTTTTTCAGCAAACATTTGGTATAGATTGTGGGGTCCTAGTTCCAGACTCTTGTAGGCTCGTCATAAAAACCTACCTTGAAGAGCCCCGATCTACTTGTTTGTGGCCCACAATAAGTTTGTGGATTAAACCAATGCGGCCCTGCGTCAACAAGGTTGGAAACCCCTGAAATAGGCCCGGGGGGGGGGGGGTACTGGGTGGTACTCAGGGGAAAAGGGAGGGGTACAGATATGCCGCACGATCTATGGTGCATTTTCCACACCTTACTATAACAATGGGTCGTTTTTCCCACCAGGCTACTATAAAGAATGGGGTTCACTTTTTGAGGTCATTGCTTACTATATTAAATGGGGTCCATGTTTCATTTTAGGTCGCATTTACTATGAACTGGTGTCAATTTTTCAGATTTGTCGCTAAAATCACAAAGGAACAATGGTTGATTTTTTCTGATTTTTGGAAAAAAGTTACTATGGAAAATGGGCCGATTTTGCTAAGGATTACTATGAAAATGGTGCGAAATTTCAAGGCAAACTATATAATGGGTCGAAATTTGCGGAACCCACTATATAAATGGGTCATAGTTTTGTACAATTTGTAGGCACTGTAAACATGGGTCGATTTTTTTTTACCTGGCGGACGCACGCCCGTACCAAATTTTGGGTCGAGCACGCATAATATGTCAATCAAAGTTGTTCGTCAACTCGCCCGAAATAATTCTTGTGCAAACATTAGCTGTAGTCATACCCTCTTGTTAACACAATGCGTATTGCCAGGTAGTAAAAATAAGCCTGTATAAAACATGTGACATCCCCTAACGGTGGTGAATCTACATTGTGTTGACTGCCACGCATACATGCAATGCCTACACCAGGGGTGTCCAATTTGAGCAGGGCCCCATTGGTTGAATCCACAACGATTGCGGCTGCAAAAAAGTAATCGGGGGCTCTCAAGTTAGGTTTCTGCCGAGCCTAAAGACGTCTGGAACTAGACCCATCATCTATACCAATATTTGCAAAAACGGGGACCCATATCAATATCAGAGATGCAGATTTGGATCAAATTTAACACAAATTTTACATTTTTTGTTTGACTTTAAGCAATTTGGAAAAAAATGACTTAATTTTGGGGAAATTTGACAAATTTTCCCCACAGTTTGTAGAAATTTTTGGTTTTCAGTTTGATGAAATTTGGACTAATTTTTCAACCATTTCTTAATAACTCGGTTTCAGATGGAGGAAATTGAACTAGTTCAAATGACATTTTTTAAAATTTATTAAGATATTTATGTTTTTACTTTTATGAGAAGGTACTCAGTGGCCGCATGAGAGTATTAGAGGGCCGCAAATGAACCGCAGCCGCAGGTTGACACCCTGGCCTACACTGTATTATTTATTCAATGTCATCTTCAGAGTCCTATCAGTTCCAGGCTATTTACAGACAGAAGATTATTCACAGAAAATAAAGAAAAGCAGAATCACAACACAAACACAAAAACGCATAATTGCATTATTCACACCTACTCTATACATGTGCGTTATTTCTGTTAATGGAATTAAAGGGGTATTTCATAATCCACAGCCTCATCCCAAACTTACCCCCAAAAAAATTGATTTTTATATCATCGAACTTAGTCTGCAGTAATGAATTGTGTACTCAATCTTACTTGCAAATTGATCGTATATGTAAAAAATCACAAATTTTGTATTTTCTTTCTGTAAGAGACAGACAATTCATAGTATGGTCGGCCTATGGGAACCAGTGATACAAGCATTTCAAAACCACAAGATCAGTATCAAGTGAAATTTTGGGGAAAAAGCTTTCTCAATGAGAATCAGTGAACCATAAATAAAAACACAGATGTGCAGAATCATGAAATGCAAAAGAGGGCCCAAAGAGTAGAATTTAATTAGCCAAAAAAATTGCAAACAGGTTAGATCTCCAATTAGCTATGAGAGGGCACTATAACCACATGTACAAGGAAAATAAAGCCCAAGCCTCGATGAAAGCTAAACACTGATATCCTGCCACATGTAGGAATGTGTTTTAATATCAGCGCGTTCCTGTATTTATAAACCTAGTTTTAAAGGGGGAGGCCTGATTTAAGCTATAAATGTTTGCATCTTGATAGAGTGGCCGTCACCCAAAACCCCATCTGAAAGTTTGTGCCAAAATTTCAACCATGGATGTGAGAGCTAAAAGTGATTTTGTAATCCCACCCCCCCCACATAAAGACTGTGTAAATTATAACATTTGGTCAACCAAAAGGGGGCAATTTTTGTCTAACATCCAAAACTAAACATCCTTTAGCCCTAGATTTAACAGGGTGAAATGAGAAAAATAGCTTTCTTATGACTACCAAAATTTTGACCACTTCGGTAAAATCTGGCGTCCCTGAGGACGAGGCTATTAGCGATCGGACATGGACCTTTAAATGGATACAGGTATAAGGTTTAGCAGTGGTAATGCAGTGAGAGCGCCCAGGCCCAGCTGTGTTCGGGAATGTGACCGCATAAGTCAAAGTCATCGATGATATTGGGTACCATTCCTGAACACCAGCTGGGCATGGGCGCTCTCAATGGCATATGCGTGCATGCACATATGGTTTTCTAAAACAGATGTTTGACCCTATGCAAATTGCTCTTATTTTTAGAGCAATTTTATTGCAATGGCGACACAATTGTGACAACCCCCCCTTCGAAACCAAGTCACCGCGGCATGCAGACCTATTACCTCCGCACAAAATTCAGAAAAATCCATTGCGGGAATCTTGCCAATATATGCTACAAAGGCATAATTGTAGTTTATAGCGCCTATATATGGCCTATTTCAATAGGAAGAGATATAAAAACTAGATTTTATGAAAAATCAATATGCCCGCAATGGAAATTTCATCAAATTTACACACAGAAGAAGGTAGTGACCTAAATACTCAACGTAGTGTCAAAAGTGTGTCGCCATTGATATTTGGTTTTTTTTCGTTTTTTCATAAAAAACTGAGACGTTCAAACAGTTGTGCTAAACCTTGTAACTAACACGGTACTTACAGCAATAATACCAGAGAGTGCTGTGACAGTGATGACGATACTGATGACCAGAGGTCTCCTGAGAGATTGGATTAAGAGCAAACTTCGACATACTCCATTTCTCCTCCGTTCTCCTTTTCATGCTCCTATTCATCTCCTCAATGTCATATTCAACATCGTTGTGGACTATGAACAATCTATGCTATGTAACAAGAGCAACAGATTGGTGGAAGTTGTTTAAATTACATGGTAAAACTGGAGAATAACTGTAAAAGACAAATCTACAGCACTAAGGTAGTAGTTGTAAAAACCAAAGTGTTTAGCCGGTTTTGTCCCCATGAAAAAGGTACCCGGTTTCCTCACACTGTCAGCATCGCTCTTACCCTTCTCCCTCCACTAGTCCGATCATGATCATCATCCTCATCCTCAACACCTCCTACCTCCTCCCCCACTTGCTTCTTCCATGTCGTCTTTGTTGTCCCCTCCTCGAACCACCCAATCCAAGCTCATGGAGCCATTCTTAAACATGCAATCATTCCTCCTTCCCCCATACCAAACATACATCATTTGCTTAGCAAACCGGTCAACCACTATTTCCAAACCAACAATTAATGAATCACGTCTTCAGTCTCTATTCTTATCATCAACCTACTACCACATTTGCACTCACCATGCTCGATCTCTCTGTCCTTCTCAAAAAATCCCCCAACTCTTTTTCCCTCAGAACACCATGTCTAGCTCCCGTACAGCATCACACCAATCTCACACACATAAAACTATATACACCAGTCCTTTCAATCTTCAAAGGAATTTCTTTTCCTGTGTAGAAACTCTTCCACATTTTCTATGACCTCCACCACCCAAACCTTATTCTAGCTCTGATGTAATTGCATTTAACACGCATGTGTGCTGACGCCGGGGAGAAGCTGAGTGGCTGTCCACTCACTGAGGAGGGGACGAAGCTGGGATTGATGCATTCGATATGCATTCCAATGCAAAATCCTAAAGATAACCTGGTCCCAGCACATATCAAAAACAAGCATTCAGATCTGGACACTGCAACCTCAGCTCACGTCCCAATCATAAGGAAGAGGCGCCTTAAATGGTTTGGTCACATCAAAAGGATGGATAGGAGAGATCCCAGGGCATCTCTACATGTGAAAACCAGTCTATGGAAAGAGCCGACCAGGAAGACCAGGGACCGCATGGACAGATGTAACAGAAGAGATCTCAGACGGCCTCGCGACTGGAACTCACTATACAGGAGGCAGAACAGCTGGACCAAGACCAAACACCTGGAGAGCCCTCTCAAGTCAGGCAGCATATATATATATATGCAGAAATGATGATGCTGTCCTGTACACATTAGTGGCTGCTTGCTATCCCCAAACCATAGGCCTGGGGGTCCAATCACTAAATCAAACCTCCCACATGTTCTCTTGATGACAGCGTTGGACCGTTTACGATCATACAGTGAGCGTGCATTTTTCTGGAATAGACTACCTTGCCAAAAGGATGTACAGACAGACACACATAATCACAATGGTGACTTAAAGTCTGACTCAGAGATTTTGAAATATTATTTTTTTGTGTACATAATGAAAAGAGTCAACTAGAACAAAAGTAGGACCTAAAATGCACAATTCCGAAATTGAGATGAATGGATTTCGTTTTGATGCAGTCACACATTTATGTGTAGGCATTACGTCACATAGGATAATGTGTATAACAGAAATCCGGATCAGAATTTTAGTCACAAAGTTGAGATTTCTATATGAAGGAATTCGATTAAGCTTAGCAATTTCACACAGTGAATTAAGTAGATGGACAAGCATATGTACATGCACACAATTTTTGGAAATTGAGGGCGCCTCCTCAGGAATGAGTCAGCCTTTAAGACACTATCAGTGAGTATCCCGAAAGAGTCCAAAATATTGAAAATTGCTGCAATAGTTAAGAGGTGAAGGAAAAATCTGCCAGAATTCCCATAATGATTTTTGCCAACTGAAAAATTGGGAGAAAAATAAAGGAAATGAAAATATTCAAAGACCCAGAAAACATCCTCCATTCAATTACATGTTATTATTAAATATCCGTACGGGGACAATTCATGACTAATGATACCGATTTTGGTCTTTAGCGGCTGTGTGGGTCTTATCACTTTAGGGTATGTTAGGATCCAAACCTGTTCAAGACATGAAAAAATTTGATTTTTGATGATTTTGTCATTATTTGATTATCCAATCACTGATAGGCCTAGCTAAAATCCGTCATCCCTGATGCACTGCAATTGCATTGCCAATATATCAATCACTTTCTGCAGCAAACTCAATGCAAAATACAGTTCAATCCCGACGTTTTAAAACAAAGTATTGCCTCATTGTAACCATCAAATTGAGAAATAATTTATATTTTTAAAATAAACATTTAGTGTGAAATGTCCATGTAGTTAATGAATTTTGCATTCATGTTCTTTCTGGGTGGAACATGTGTTGGGTTAGGGTTAATAAATAATATAATATGCTCCTTTTTATGTAAAGTGATAGAGCTTCTGAATGAGGCCACAATATAAGTGGTCTATTTATTATTATTCTTCAAAACTCACTTGCTTCTCTCCATCAAGTGATTATGGGTGCCAGCAATTGCTGGGAAGGTAAAAGAAACAGATGGGCCTCCAGTCCAGCACCTCGCCCTTAAAGGTGCAACGAAAAATGGACTTTGAGGCACCCAAAATTGTGCATCATAATAGTAATTTATATAGATTACACCAACTCAATAAGGGATTCTTACCTTGTATTTGGCTACAGAAGGTCTTAAGGTACAGAAGATTCAATTAGCAAACTCTAGAGGGAGCTGTTCATGCTGTATCAAGCTGATAACGCCTGTACAGCACTAAAATTGTTAAGCGTGTGGTTCAATGGAGAAAAAACAAGTAAACTGATCTAAAAACTTTAACAAACTAAATCGAAGAACTTCTAAGAACAAGGGGTGTAAGGTTGATTAATTGAACTATCCATAGTGAACACCAGGTTTTAACGGGGTCGAAGCACCTAAATGCACAAAAAACATTTGTGGCGAAGTCAACCTTCCCATACAGTAAAGAATAGGAGGTCAATGAGTTCACATACAAAAGTGTACATTGTACATGTGCGTGCTTTCCACACTGCACCACACAATTTTGGATATTTTGGCATGAGTTTTGTTGTAAAAATCAGCTAATTACTGGGCTAAGTATTGATGACCCTCATTTTAAGAAACGTCAACTTTCGAGAAAAACACTTTCAGATTAAAATAATGACCCTTATAAAATTTGTGACATCTTTAACTTAGGGAGAGAAAAACAGTGATTTCTTGATTTGATATATTTCAATGTAAAAACAAAAAAAAATGTTGGAATTTTGTATGCCTCCTATACAAATTAGAGAAATTCAACAATTTTGTACCCAGAACATTCTCGCTTAATCCTGTTGAGACGGGGATATTTTTTATGGAAAGCCGTAAATCAGGGCAAAATCAGTAATTTGATTTTTTTAGGGACAACCTGATATGTGAAATCTCTTGTTGCACCTTTAACAAGTTATCGATTTCTAAAGGCTACTCATTACATGTCATGTTGGTTACCTTACATTGTCTGTAGGTGATGCTTCATTGTGTCAGTAAGGCGAGGACTTCATAACGAAAGGTAGTAGTAACAAGTTGGAACAGCCGGTGCACCCCCCTGCAGCAAGACTTAACAGTAATGGCCATAACTCATCAGTCCTAAAGAATATACAACAAAATGATATAGATTTGTCAGGAATAGAAGAAAAACTAAAAATCACTAGAGAAGCAAACTAACATACTTGAGAAGCCAACTAAAATCACTTGAGAAGCCAATACAATCACTTGAGAAGGCCAACTAAAATCACTAGAGAAGCCAACTAAAATCACTTGAGAAGCCAACTAAAATCACTAGAGAAGCCAACTAAAATCACTAGAGAAGCCAACTAAAATCACTAGAGAAGCCAACTAAAATCACTAGAGAAGCCAACTAAAATCACTAGAGAAGCCAACTAAAATCACTAGAGAAGCCAACTAAAATCACTAGAGAAGCTAACTAAAATCACTAGAGAAGCCAACTAAAATCACTAGAGAAGCCAACTAAAATCACTAGAGAAGCCAACTAAAATCACTAGAGAAGCCAACTAAAATCACTAGAGAAGCCAACTCACTATAGCAGCAAAAAAAAAAAAAAAAAAAACTTGCCTCTCTCCACCCAGGTGTATTAATGGGTACCAGCATATTGCTGGGAAGGTAAAAACAGATGGGCACTCCAGCTAATAACTTAGCTCCAGCACCTCACTTACAAGTTACAGATTTCTAATGGAATACTCATTACATTTCTTGTTGATACTTACATTTTTCTGCTAAGTGATGTTTTCCCTTGTGTATCAGTAAATAGCGAGGACTTTCATAACAGAAAGGTAGAGTAACAAGTTGTAGAACAGCCGGTGCTGCAGCAAGACTTAACAGTAATGGCCATAATTCATCAGTACCTAAATGAATATAAAACAAACTGATATACATTGTCAGGAAAGAGAAGCCAACTAAAATCACTATAGAAGCCAACTCACTATAGCAGCCATAGTCTATGTTTTTGTTAGATGCATAATAAACATTTCCATCCCTTCTCCTCGCCTCGCCTTGCCTCGCCTCGCCTCACCTCACCTCGCCTCACCTCCCCGGCCTGGGCCCGCCGGCTGGCCAGCCTGCCTGCCTGCCTGACTGCCTATATCTCCCTCCCTCCAGAAATTCATGAAGATCAGTGGCGTAACCACCTCCCCGGCCTGGGCCTGCCGGCTGGCCAGCCTGCCTGACTGCCTATCTCCCTCCCTCCCTGCCTGCCTCCCTCCCTCCAGAAATTCATGAAGATCAGTGGCGAAAAAAAAAAAAAAAAAAAACAGCCATAGTCTATGTTTTTGTTAGATGCATAATAAACATTTCCATCCCCTCGCCTCGCCTCACCTCCCCGGCCTGGGCCTGCCAGCCTGCCTGTCTCCCTCCCTGCCTGCCTGTCTCCCTCCCTCCCTGCCTGCCTCCCTCCCTCCCTCCCTCAAGAAATTTAATTCATGAAGATCAGTGGCGTAACCAGCGGGGGGCAGGGGTGGCGCAAGCCCCCCTGCTCAGAAGCCGAGCCCCCCGCCAGCGACCCCCCAAATGAACTGACCGTTTGTACAGGGTCTGGAGAAGGGCCTAAATTCGCCCCCTCAGAAAATGCCTCGGTACCCCTTCTGCCCACCCATTTGCAAAGGTCTGGTTATGCCACTGAAGAAGACGGGGCTCTTAGTTTTTTAATAAATCATGCTTTTTGCACATAATGCAGGGCAGGAGATTTTTTGATACAAATTTCTCTCAACAAGTAAAAAAGAAAACCAAAAACTATGTTTTAAACTTGCCTGCTTTTGTAATCATCCCCATAGAAAAGCAAGCTTTGATTTTGTGTTGTGCATGGCAGAAAATGCAAAATCATCTTGAATATCTTAATAACGATGGTGTATTCGGCTTATTCATTTCAGGTGTGATCTAATACATCGGTAAGCATTCCAAATATGGCACAAAAAAATGGGTTCAAAAACAATTGAGAGCCCTTCTTTCTGGAAAAGTCCTCGTGTCTCTTTAAAGGGATAAGCAGTGATTTGCTAATCCAAAATATCGAAAAAATCATCAAAATTCATATTTTTGTATTTTTTTTTTCACTTTTTTTTATTTCATATATTATTAACACACCAATCTTCCATTTACAAAAATAACAATAATCTTATATATATCAGATACACAAAAATATAAAATGTAATTAGCATATATTTCCCACTGACGGCCATTCAAGGCCAGGCATGGATCTACATAAATAGATTTATAGGAAAAACACAAACTCCAAAAAGCACCAATAATTTAAAGGAATAAAATTTGGAAAAAAAAACATACAAAAACAAACCCCCACCCATGCCCATGTCCTGAATACCCATCAGCAGGAAAAAATTATATTACATAAACAAAATTAGGAAGATAGGATACATTCAAAACATAGCTTGGACAACAATTAACAGGACAAAGACAACACACTTTACACAAAGCAAGCATATGCAAGAGGTTGAGAAATTTCATTATACAATATACCACTGGACATAAAAAATAGAAAAGCGAGGGAAAGAAGTGGTACTCAAACCATAAGGCTTGATCACAAATAATTAGACCTTAAAAAGGGAACAAAAAAAATAACTGAGTAAGATAATAATTGCTATATCATAATTGCAGTGATTTGGGCCAGGTGATAGTTTTAAACTATCACATACCTTTAAAGTAGAGCAAGTGAGATCTTGATATAAAACCAATATTAACTGCCCATATTTGTGCAATAATAAAAATGTTGACCACTCCACTTCACTTGGTTTCGCCTCGTGAAATAGAAAAGCCAAAACTCAACCTCGCGATATACCCTCATCATCACCATATTGGTAAATTATTCTGCACCAAATTCCATAAAGATCAGACAACAGTCATTTATAATTAAAGGCACATCAGTGATTTGCGAAATCAGAAAATCGAAGAAAAAAGAAAAAAAATCAGCGAAAATCAGACTTCTGCATGCACATATCAAGCACAGGCATCCCAACACACCCCGCAAAAGGCAAAACCAGAAGCAGCCCAACAAGGACAAAATCGGAAATCTTAGTCACAACCGCCGCCGCCCTCTTCCCTTTAGCAATTATTTCTTTTGAAAAAAGTAACTCATGAGAATTATACAGACCCATCCCTCACTTTCAAGCCACTCATGCACACTTGAAATATTTTTCAAATCACTGACAGTGTCTTTAGCATAAGATAACCGATGGTGAACTTGGGATGACCTCAAGAGAGAATTGTCGCCATACCTCCAAAGTCCATACACCAAGCCCCCGCATGAGAATCGATCAGTTTCGAGAAATTTAATCTTGAAAGATCTTTAAAAAAAAAAAAATGAAAAAAAAATGCAGCAATTTCGCTCACATTTTACCCTAAAAGAATTTCCTCCTAGAGCAAAATTCACAAGAGTGAAATTAAAGATCTAAAGAGTAAAACCTGAACTAGAAGAATCTGCCGAGAACAGAAGGTTGGCAAGTTCTTCTCTCACAAAAACCTATTATTTTCAAGTAAAATGCAGCGTCCAAGATCATTTCACTCAATATGGAGTGAGCGAAATTGCTGAGATGTCATTATTTTTAAAGCATGATTACAAAATCTCAAAACAGGATTCTTATCACACACATAAAAATTACAGAAACATAACAGAGAGAAAATACCACCTTAACCTTTAAATATGGACCTCAAGCCATATCAGCACATACATGACTTTAAAAAAAAATGCCAAAATATAAATTTTGATGGATTTTAACTATGATACAGTATTTTGTATTTTTGTTACTGGCATGGATATGCGTACATAACCTGCAAGTGGTTGGCTTGAAATCTGTGTATTAAGGACAAGGCAGTTCTTTTTATCTGATTCTGTAATTTCTATACGCGTGTATCAAAATTACGATTTGAGAAAAAAAAACATTTCCCTGTGAATATCCCAGATTTTAAGCACGATATTGTGCACCATAATTTATACACTTTGACCTCAAACACAACCATTATTGATCTTTGTTTATTCTGTACTGGTGTAAACCACAATCAGCCGTTTAGTGTAGATTTTCAGACGCCACCGATATATATCTATTTGCAGGAGATGGTATGACAAATTTCCTCAAATACTTCATTTTTTCACTATTTGGTGGAATTGGTTCTACATTAAAGCAGTATGGAATTGTACACACTTATCCCTGATTTATAAGTAAAAAAAATGCATTTCAACATTTTTCGATTTTCTCGCATTATCGCTGCTAATCCCTTTAAGTCCACATACTAATGATAATCATTGTGCGAAATAAGCTCAAATCGATGTCCTTCATATAGAAAATCACAATTTAGTTATAACATTTCAGATCCAGAATTTTATTATGTACTTTTATACTATACATAAATGGTTACTATTTCAAGGTCCCTCTTGTGGGAAAATGTTTGCCTTGGAAGCTAAACTTAGCCCAAATTTTAGTTCTGAAGCATGCAAATTTCTCAAAATTTTAGTTCCTAAGACCCTACTTTGAGAAACATCTTAACACTTAAGTGACCAAAGGGTTTTCACTCCTGTTAGTGCCCAAGGGGGTTCCAAGGGACCCCCTAAGAAAACCACTTCCCGAGGGAATTTTTGCACAAAATTTAATACCACATGTGAAGGGTCATAAAACAACCCCAAATCAACAATCAAAAGTGAAATGTGTTATTTGGGCTGCAAATTAAGGGTAAAACATTGTTTTCAAAACACATGAAAATTGGACAAAAAGACAGTTAAAATGAGCCTTGTGCTTACATTAAACTTTTTCAAAACTTATTTTATGTTAATCTATTCTAGAAGACCCAAATTACATATTTAACACAAGACCTCCAGGTTTAGAGAATCCTGTATTTTTTACGGGTGTTGCAAAATACATGTCATTTTCTGATAGAGTTTGTACAGTAACGGTTTAGCTATGTCCACGAAGAAATTGTTTGATAATAAAGAGTTAATTTTTTTTAATATTACTAATAATTGTTTTCATGTAAGTGTGAACAAATGTCAGCAAAAAAAAATAGCTTTGGTTCTTTGATTTTTAGAAATATTCTCAGATGACTTCTGTTAGTGCCCAAGGGGGTCCATGGGACCCTCACTAATTAACTCATTAACGGCTTGGCCGATTTTAATTTTTTTTTTGGTATGAAAAGAAGCGCATTTAAAAGTCAGACAATTACAAAACATTTCAGCGCAAAAATCCCACGCGTAAAATGACCAGCGCGAAAAAAAATTGAGGGTCCATAGGGACCCCCCCTTGGTCACTTAAGTGTTAAAGAATTCAATCCTGTGTATAAGGATTTTTTTACAGTACCGTATGTTTGTGGTATTTTGTATGTTTTTTGTGCGAAATATTTCATGCCCCTTTCAAAAAAAATTACAGCTCCTAAAAATCTTGTGAATATAACTCACTATTCATGTACCATCACTATTTTTACACTTCACACTTCATAATTTGATAAGAGTGTTCTTCCCAAAATGCATTTCTTCCAATACAATTTTTTCACTGGTTGTCACATGAGTTTATAGTGACATAAAGTACCTAAATGAACTCATCCCGATCTTGCAATTTAAAGGTGCTTGTTCTGATTTTTGTGTGTCATGTATACACCAGCCACCAGGTGCCGTGGAAAACAAACTTGCGGTTTTTATGCTAGACACGATAATGTGTAGTGCAATGCCCTATTCACTACTGTGCTAATTAGACAGTTGAACCATGATAAACAAGTTTTTGTCAGTATCTTCGAGAACGGAATGGATTTGAAAGCTGAATTATCAGGAAGACACTGAGAAAAAAATATAGCCTTCATCTGATATATCAAAATTGATACTACTTCCGGGTGGGGGGTAAATCGGGTGGCGGGAGTCCACAAAGACAATCGGAACAAGCACCTTTAAGGTGACAACGAGGGGATTTCACATAATGAGGCTGCCGCTTTAAAAATCGAAAGTACTGATTTTGATCGGATGTAAAGCTTTACAATACAAAAATATCCCCATCTGAAAGGAATTACTGAGAAATGTAGAAATTTTTACTTTGGTACAAAAAATTGTGAAATTTTCATAATTTGTTATAGGAGGCAAATACGAAAATCAGCCTATGTTTTATATTGACATATCAAGCAAAATCAAAATAACCTGTTTTTCTCTTTTTAGACCTTTCTGAAGTCAAATAACAAGTAAGAAATCTTTTGTTGAATGTCTAGGCTATATGAAATAACTCTTATGGGACAAAATATGTGGGTGCCTCAAAATCCTCTTGTTGCACCTTTAAGTACTTTTGTCACTATAAACGCATGTGACACAGTGCAAAAATTGTATTGGAAAGAAAAGATAGAAATGCATTGGGGGAAGAAACACTTATACCTCTCTTATTTGATACAGCCATCTGACGCTATTCTTTACCATGAATGTGTTAATGAACCATAGACATCAATTAGGTGTTAGATTTACTATCAAAAAAAATATTACATTTGGCTTTCAGTATCAGATAGCACATTTGCACAATAATCATCGTGTGAGGTGTATTATTTGAAACAGAATTGAAATGGAAATTTGAGGTATCTGAGTTTAAAAACTATGATTTGGAAAGTAACTGGCAGTTATTTAACCAACTTCCTATGCATCCAATATGGCTGCCAATCAGATTTTTGTTAAATTATTTAGACTGGATCACTGTATTTCATGTTAAGAGAGCTAAATATAGGGCCCATTATATTTATGGTGCTGCGATCTGATTCAACTCAATTAAAGTGAGAGAAGGAGATTTTAGTTTGATACAAATTCTCTCAAATTGCACGGAATGGGTTGTAGACACTACCGAGAATGTTGAGAACGTTTCAAGGTTTTATTGAACAAACAAGTTCAAACAAAACCACAAAACATTGTTTAAAACTTGCCTGCTATCGTAATCGTCCTTCCCTATAGAAAACCATGTTTTGATTTTCTGTCGTGCACGTGCACGACAGAAAATACTAAATCATCATCTTATTACTAAAGATGGTGTTTTGTAAGAATTTTTCAAAATCTGAAAAATACAAAACCTTCCATGTTACCAAAAAAAAAAATAACCATATCTTCAAAAGTAGGTTGTGTATAGAAATGAATGTTATCACCTGATTATTTTTTTAGGAACAGACTGCAAGTATGAACAGATGATTTTTCATTATTAACATATATGTTCAAATGGTTGACTAAAGGCTGGACGCCGAGAGTTTTAAATATATATTTTTGTACCTTTTTTAAAAAAAAATAGTCATGTAGAAATAAAAGATAGTAACATAAATGCTTAATTCCAAGTTAGAGAAGAATCGGATGGTTGCGATTTCATGCAGTAAACATTTAGGACGTATAACAGTGCCATAGGCTATCGTGTATAACAAAAATTCTGGATCCGGAATTTATAACAAAGTTGTTGATTTCTATATGAAGGACTTTGATTTGAGCTTAGTTATTTCACCAGTGATTATTATATGAAAAGCATTATGTATATGCAAAAAAAACCCGATTTGTTTGAAAATTGAGGGGCGCCCTCCTCTGGAAATATCTGAGTCGCCTTTAAGGAGTCAAGGGGGTGGCAACTATAGCATTAAGTTGACGTTTGGATAGGTAGATTGATGTAGCACTGGAGAATAAATAGGCTTCTGAAGAATAGGACACTCATAGTTAACTCCCATTTGTAATAACACTCCACCCCACTCTAGAACAAATACTTACTGAACAACAGGAAGCCCAAAGATCTGTTGAAACAAGAATACAACAGTGACCCCCAGTTGGTTGAGCACCCAATGGTATGTGAGATTGGGGAAGAGCAGCAGCAACAGCAACCACTACTAAACTACTACTACTCAGCTACTCCATTTTAAAAACGCTCTCACCCCCAATATACATTACCTAGAACAACAGGAAAGCCAAGATCGTTGAAACAAGAATACCACAGTGGACCCTAGTGGTTGAGCACCCCAATGCCTCTCTCAGGTTTGAAGGTGATATTCTGAACAGTTAACATGGGTACGATACCTGTGTTGATACCACATGGAAATTGACACAATCTTATTTTAGGGGAATATCGCTTTTCTCAATGGATGAGTGAGATTGGAAGAGAGTGCAGCAGCAACAGCAACAGCAACTATAGTCTGTGTCTTACCTCCGGTGCCAGTGAAGTGACGTCAAGCGCGAGATTTGTTGTTGCAAGAGTAAATCGCCACCGCTGATTGAAGGAGGCGATTTTACGCGCACGTACAAAGACGGCATTTCTTGAAGGCGGGCTAAGTGTACGACATTCATGCACAGAGGAGGAGGAACACGGACTATAAAACTACTACAGCTACTTTAGTTCCATTTCACTACCTTTGTGCAGTGATGTCATAAACCTTGACACAGCTTTACGTAAAGTCAAGAATTGCCTTCTTTGTGTAAAAATGCCAGCACAACGCTTTAATGGAGTAACATCAATCTCGGCATGATGTCCATGCACAGAGGTAGGAAAATGGAGTACTACTTACTACTACCTACTACTACTTAATAATTACCACCCACCACTGCCACGAATTTATGAATGAGGCATAGGTCAAACACAATTATATTGGACCAAGACTTTTCGCAGTTCTTTGGTTCAGTGCAAGTTGGGATGCTACAAACGCAAATTCTGGGCTACCATTGGCTGCTTCTAAGCTAAACTACGGGAATAATAGAATACCAGTCCAAAATTATGTCCCCAATGTCTCATGGACCCTTTGGTGTGACACATGTGTTGAGGTACATAATTCCAAAGTTCCACTGCCTCCCAATCTCTGCAATTTCATCACCCTCCGACCACGGTCTGGTGCTAGACACCCACACTTGGGACACAGACTTCCTGAGTGAGCCAGCAGCCTCTCACTTCCGGCGGACCTCGGCAGAGCGACTCTGCGTAAATTTACAGATGTAACACTAAACTGATGTCACGCTTTCCCTTGCTCCTCTTACTGGACGCCCCGATATGATCGCAGCATGCAAAGGCAACCGTTCCTTTCCTTGCCTCTCAGTATAAAATAGTGAGTTATCCAGAGGCATAGAATGGCAATATATGTGAGCCTTGGATTGGTGACAGAAAACTGAACCGGGTTCTGAGCCATTCTGTCTGACAGGCAAGGAAAGAAAGGAAAGGCACATTTTCCCCCTAGTGTCCTGAGAGGCACTAATAAACAAAACAACTAAAAATACCAGAAAAAACATTTTAAAAAAAACGAGAGAGAGGAGGAGAGAGAAAAGAAGCGAGAGAGAAGAGAAGAGAGCGGAAGAGAAGAGAAGAGAATGAGAGAAGGAGAAAGAGGAGAAAGAGAGAGATGAGGAAGAAGAGAAGAGAAGAAGAGAAGAGAAGAGAAGAGAAGAGAGGAAAGAGAGAGAGAAGCTCTGTATCCTGTTAGTGACTTTACTGATTTTTAAGCAAAATAAGAATCAGTTAAACTTCCCGAATCAAAATTTTTTTTTTGTTTTTTTTGTTCACATTGCTGACCGACTATTTAGTATGGACACTACCTTTAAGTCTGAATTACTGAAAAGGATATATAAAAGGAGAAAAGGATTATAACCTAGTCAAAGTGAATGGTAATTTTTACCAAGACGTAAACAGATACTTACCGCAATTGATACCGAAACACGCCTTTCCATAATGAGCATTTCATAGGACCCTGCCAATTTGATGAATCCATCAATGCTGCTGCCCCACTAAATGCAAGGAAATTATTCAGCAACAAACCACGTTTTCTAAAGAGTGATAAAATAATAGAAATCGCAAAAACCTTAACCTTGTAGAATGAATCGACTGTCATGCCTGTTACCTCTGGGGACAAATCAGGGCATAAAACAGCTGGGGGCAAGGGTCCCCCTGCTCAGGACCCCTGCCACCCGGCCCCCCCCAATGAACTGAATGTACAGTGTCTAAGGAAGACCCAAATCGCCCACTCAGAAAATGCCTTGGAGCCTCATGCCCCCTCTCCCATTTGCAAAGGTATGGTATGACAACGGGACAACAACTCTAGTGAGGGACTGATCAATACCTATGTGGGGACTGAGAGAATTCAAATTGTTTTGAAAGAAAAAAGAAATGTTTTCCCTTTCTTTTTTCACTCAACAATTAGATGTTCCTTCTTTTTTCTCAAATTTTAGACATTTAAAATTACGCTATATTTCACCTTTTTCCCTGGGGAAAAAGGGGATCCCTCTTTGTCATGATTTGGGGGCCCTAGATTCTCCACCCCTCTACATAAATAAAGCCAATGGACAATATACCTTTGAAACAGAGGGGTCTCTGGCCATCACAATATTACAAATGGGCCTAGGTACCAGCATCAATTCTGGGTCAGGGATGCCAAAATGACAGAAGTGTAGCCAGAAAGGGGGGGGGGCAGGGGTGTCCCAACCGTAATGTTCAGTCGGTTACATCATAGGTGCCTCATTACATTTGTCTAAAATATGTTGTTTGTTTATTGAGGATTTGATACAGTATGAAAAACAGGAGAATTATCAGTCAAACATGAACTAAGTTTGTGTCAGTTGTGTTTTCCCCGCACCTCACCCCAACCCCACCACCCACCATGCTTCTCTTCGGATGTGAGTGATGCTAAAAAAAAATGTTTTTCTGTTGGTACATTACCTGTGTGTCGGTCAGAACCAATATGTGCCCCCTTCAACAAAGTCTGTGCTATTGCCATTTGACCAAAGTGACACTGTATGCGACCATAAGCTGTAGCCTCATAAAATGGTAAGCCAAATTTGACACAATGTAAGACTTTAAGACACATATGATCCAAATACAAGCACCAGGACCACATCTGCTCTTGCATTTTTGCTAACTAGAAGTAATAACAAGTTACCCCTCCCCTTGCCATGCTTTAACATAAACTACTTTTAATATCAGTCCTTTTAATTAACTTCAGAAAAAAGTTGCACTAAGTTATAGAAATGCGCATAGTAGAAGTCTAAATGTATTTTTGTTTACCTATAGATACAGGTTGAAGATGATTCTTGTGCAAGTTCCCTGAAAAGTACACCACTTACAAGGGTGTATAAATCGATTAGTGTAGTAAGTAAAACCAAAGTTTTATATCCGGATTTGTCCCGTGAACGGGGGGTGGCCCCGGATTCACCTCACACTCGCACGCATCACCCTTACCCCTTCCTCCTCCACCTGCACCCGATTCAATGCATCCGCCACCTCAAACCAACCCTCTAACTCTCCTCCTCCACTTGCTCTGCAATGATAGTTGAGTGACCACTCCCTGATACCTTGTCACTCTGCTGAATGAGCACTAATAAGCACATGAACGTATGTACCTTACGGTGATCAGCAATTGTCCAGCGAGAATGATCCCCAGGCAGCCACCCACTGAAAATATGGCGATAGGCGTGGACCACAGGAACCGCTCCTTGTCCTCTGCATGTAGATTGTCCATGCTCATAATGGTTCATTGAAAAACTATTTTTGATAACCGGTGGGGAATTCAGTGAAAAGATTCAGATTCATTTTTATTTAGCATCATATATGATCAAAAAGATCTGTAAACAGTACAGTATATAATAGTTCAAAGAAAGTAAAATTGAAAACTGTTTTAAGTGAAAACACACTTTTAAAAAAATGGACAGCAATCCCAAATAAGTCATAAGAAGTAAATGGTCAAAGGAATAAGTGTAGAGCAATATACTGACACTAAGGTAACCCCGAAATTACCTTTGACCCTCCTCACATTTACCCCACAAAAACCATTTCAATTTAAGCATACAAAATGAACTTGATCCTCACTGCACTACAAATTCCAGCCTAAGATTACCATATGCAAATGAACTATTAACATAATTCTGAAATATTCAAATGAAACAAACTGCAAACAATAATAGAACTGATTATGACCTAGTATATGCTCATAAAGTTGAAATTAAAGTGGTTTCACGTACTGAAGATTTTTACATCAAGTTGAAAAAGTATCAACCAAAGGTATATCCACATGGATTGTCCTCCTGTTCCCCTGCTTTTTGTGCAACTGAACCATGGAGTGGACATACACACTCAATAATCATAATGAGCCACTTAAAAACCATTGTAATGTGAGAATGCTAGGGAAGTCTCATACCCAATCACCATATTGATTTATTATCCTAGATCCTTTGCATCACTACCTGGAACGGTTCATACCGTCAGCTATCTGGCTAAATGTTAACACACACCCGAGTCATACATTACTGACATTGGCTTTCTGACTGCATCGGCTGACCTAAAAAAGAGCACCATCATCGAGACAGCCTGTCCTTTTGACTCTCCCCAAAGACATAACAATTTGCTAATAATTTGTGGTTAGCTATTTGTTATTTTCTGGTCTAGCTGAATTTTAAAATATGAGCTTTGTTTTAATTATGTACCATTTTAATGCAAGTGGTAATTGTGTATTGATAATACCCATGAGTACTGTTAAAAAAACAACTATTTTCCAGTTCCTGTAAACATTTACCTGTAGCATCTATTGGGGGGAAAGAAATCAGTCCAAATATTTTGCAGGTGAATTAGAAAAATACGGGTTGTGAAAATATAGCGACCCTGGGTCACTATTTGGTGACCCTGATGAATTCATCAGCTTGTAGCGGAATAAAAACTGCATCAGGCCTTCATCAGCCTGCATCAGGCTTGAAAGGTGGGGTTCCCAGGATGGTTCTCACTTGGGATGACATATGGTATGTTCCCCTATATGACCCTCATTTTCCTGGCTCCTTTCAGTTCCGAGAACCCATTTAGGACCCATTCAGTTCCATGAGAACCGCTTTTCAGTCCAAAGCCATATTCATACCAAATTTTCTCAAAAACTCAAAAAGTAGCTGGAAATGAGGCAAATCGCTGCTTATTTTTTGGAAAACATAGTTCCAGAGACCCATTGTTGGCCTCAAATCAGTTACGGAGCCTCAAATTTGAAATCAGAGGTACATACCTACCAAAAGTTGGAACCCCAGTCCCCCCCCCGAGGGTCGAGGCTGATGATCGGGTATAAGTGCCTCTTAAATTTCTTTAAGAAAATCCAAAAAAACAAAAAAATCTCTTTGGTCAAATACAGGCTCCAATTTGGCTTGAATGCATGGCTATCATACAGTGATTGCCTGTGACTGTGGCGACTAAACGCACGTAACACTTGAGGATTGTAAGATCCGGTATTAAAACCAAACTGAAAAGAACCCATCACAGCTGAAATGGTGGCAAAAACCAGACTTGATGTGATGGAACCCGGGAATGAGAAAACAAAGCAACTGCTTACTATCCATGTTAATTTGACTACCCCCTCTACCGGGGCAGACAGGAATTCTCAATGGGGAGGGGGTGCAAGTCACTATTTGCTTGCAGGACACAATTGATAAAAATTAGCCTGAAAACATTTTCGCCAAGCACTAGGCAAAAAAAGGGTAACACAAGATTACTACAACATTCACCGCTGGGTGGAGTCTGGTTTCCCAAAGCAGGGCGGCAGCGCACCATGTGCTCTGCAAAGATTGGGGGGGTGCATGGCCAGGTGCACCCCCCCCCACAGGATTGAATCCAGGGGAGTCCACTGTCACCCAGGAAGACAGGGTATTGAAGAGCACAAAAATATATGTCCACATGGCTCAAAAGTTGGTCTGTTTACATGCTGTAATTGCCTCAAAAATAAATATGAGTGACACTTAACCTAAATCATGTTTAGTTGTGACTACTAGTTCAAATTGTACATAATACTGAATTACACTTGCTAAGTTTCATAAAAATCAAGGAAAAAGAGGTTATGTGCATTGTAAATAATCATAGGGTTGGGCATAAATGGATATTTTTTTCTAATTTCTTCAAAACGAGTGGATTCTAGGCCATTTTGGTTGCTAAAAACAAATCAGGAAATCTTTTTGGCCTAAGATGAATTTTAGGTCGGTAACATAACTTTTTAAATTTTGTACATGAAATCAATAGCATATTTTCCTATTTCAGAAAAACCAAAAAAAAAACCGACTATCTTAGTCAGTGATTTTGTGCTAGAAATTTCCTCAAAGGTGCATTATAACAACAGCTAAACACTTTTTCAAGAAAAATTAAACAAAGTCCTTTCTCAATGGCAGAAAAAACTATTTTTACAAAATTCGTTTCATTAAGGCAAGGCAATACACAGAAGAACCAAAACATAACCCAGATCTTATGGGTTACGGATGTTGAGACAGGGTATTGTGTTAAGGTCAAGCCTTTTATACACTGTCAATACTTGCCAATTGTACTGGAGTGTTTTCATACCAACAAGTGATGCTATTATTAACCCTAACAACAGACTATTTGCAAGAGACTCGTACGATTGTGCTATGCAGGGCATTGATTGTTGTAAGGTCAAGCCTGTACAACAGTTACATAACATGCCAGCGCATGCCAATGCCATGCGTGTGTTTCATTCCAACTGTGATGCTATTTAAAGACAAAAGACAGTAGAAGGCAACTTCTTGTAAGTAAGAGTTGTTTTTAGTGGCTATGATAATTCAGACCATTAAGTGAAAATGATTGCAGTGCTTATGAGTGACTCTACTCCC